>SNQJ01S0062973.1:0-15057 GCA_010110895.2 Picea sitchensis | reverse complement strand
TTTTGAAGTAGGGGATTGGGTATTTTTAAGACTACAACCATACAAATAGATGTCCCTCAAGCAAGCCAAGAAGGATAATAAATTATCACCAAAGTACTATGGCCCTTATAAGGTATTGCAAAATATTGGTACTATGGCATACAAATTGGAGCTTCCTGCATCTTCACGAGTACACCCACTTTTCCATGTTTCATGCTTAAAGAAGGTTATAGGCGACAAGATCCCAGTTCAAACTATATTTCCAGAACTATAGGCCATTAGTTGTAATTATACCTCCATATTAGATTAGTAATGTTATTTTATTTATGCCGGCTTTAGGCCATTAGTTGTAATTATACCTCCTAGTCTCCTATATATGCGAAGGAGACATTTTCATTTTGAATCATCTTGTACTTGAAAATTTAAGTGGGGTAAAAGGAGGTTGCCCCCTCGAAGAGGCTTATTGTATGAAATTATATCTTTTTCAAGGCGTTGAGTACTTTTCCTGAGGTTTTTCTATGCTATATTGATGTTTGGTTCTTAACAGACAAACTTCAAAATGTTTATGAAGAAAATGAAAAGTCAAGGTAGCAAAGCTTCAAACTTACAGAGGTCGATTTGAACAATTGAAGATGCAGGAAGATGACACTATTGAAACTTACTTATTACAAGTTGACGAAACAGTGAATGCAATCAGAGGGTTGGGAGAAGAAGTTGATGAATCTATAATTGTTCAAAAGGTACTAATATCTCTTCCAATGATATTTGATCTTAAGATCTCAACAATAGAAGAAAGAACATATATGGAATCAATAAGCATGGATGAACTACATGGAATTTTCACAACCTATGAAATGAGAACCGGACAAGAGAATCCAATTAAAAAAGAAGCATCATTTGAAGCATCCAAGAAGTCAAAGAAAAAGGGAAAGAAAAAGGCAAAGTCAAATAGCAGCAACAATGACATCTCAAAAGAGGATGAAGAAGTAGCCAACTTTGTTAGAAGACTGAAAAAGGGAACCGGTGGAAAATATAGAGGTAAGCTTCCATTGATTTGTTTTAATTGTGATGGTATTGGTCATTTTTCTAACAAATGTCCCCATAAGAAAAAGAAAATAAATTAAGAAGATGATTCAAATAACAAACAAATGTACAAAGGAAAGAAAACCAAAAAGAAATTCTTCAAGAAAATATTTTGCACAAAAGAAGATAGCACCTCATGGGACAAATTTGAAGACAATGGAAGTGAGAAAAAAAGGGTTCTATTCATGAAAGTATACGACTCCGATGAAGAAGGTACCAAAGATGAATATGAAGAGGAAGAAGTTGACTACAGAGAATAATTGATGTGTTCCATAGAATTTATAAAAATGGAAAAGAAGAAAAACAAGTCACTACAGGAAGAACTAAAAATAAAAGAGGAATATCAAAGTTACAACACTAAAGAACTAGAAAAGTTGATCACTAAATTGAAAATCCAATTTGGAGAAGACAAAATAATTGTAGAAGCACTCAAAGAACGGTTGGAAGAAAAATACAGGATCATTGGAAGTTTGGAAGTAGAGATTGTCACATTGAGAAAAGACCTTCAAAAGAAAAAAATGAAGAACAACTCAAAAGTTTTGGACGATATTATCAACAGTCAAAGGACAAATCATGACAAGTCTAGACTTGGATACAATCAGACGAAAAGGGATCATTCTCTAAAACAAAAAATCAAGAAACACAACCAAGATGCTATACAGAGACAATGATAGGAGACAAGAAGTTTTACAAGGAAGATCACAGAGAAACTCCACCACCCAGAAGATTCAGATTTCAGAATCAATGATAGTCAGAAGAAAGGACTCAAGAAGAATAAGGATTCATAAGAGTAACTCATTTCAAAAGATATTTAACTCCCAGGTATCAAACTATATTCTTTGGTTTATGTTATTCATGTAACAATTTTGGACATAAAGTTGTGAATTGCAAAGAAAATAAAAGAAAAAACAAATATGAAAGTCATGCACATAATGGTTATCCAAGAAGGCCTAGTGAAACACAGAGAATAAGCTATAACAGGTTTGAATCCTTGAGCACTGAAGTGGAATGCTACAAGTGCAACATCTTTGGACACATGGAAAAATATTGTAGAATGACAACCCCTCCTAGAGAATCTCAATAGAATAACAACAATCATAGACATGAACCTCAATAGAGAATATGGATAAGAAAGAAGAATCAATATAACAATGAAGAATGCACACTCTCTCTACAAGATAAACATAAGAAACGTGGTTGGTATGTTGATAGTGGCTGCTCAAAGCACATGACAGGTGATGAGGACATGTTTCTAACCTTGAGAAAGGAATGAGATGGATCAATCTTCTTTGGAAACGATGACTCATCTAGAATCATTGGAAGAGGCAAAGTCATAATTGGAAACAAGGATACCAAGGCAGATAATGTTCTACTAGTAGAAGATATGAAACATAATCTTCTAAGTGTAATTCAAATGTGTGACCAAGGTCATAAACTTGTGTTTGATTCACAGAAGTGCGAGATAAGAAAAGCAGGATCAGGAAGATTGATTGCAACAACAGTAAGAACTTCAAGCAAAGAAATTGGAAATGAAACATGTTGTCTAGGAAATGAAGATTAATTTTGACTATGGAACAAAAGAATGGGTCACACAAACTTTGATAACTTTGTCAAAGTTAGAAAAAAGGAAGCAGACAGAGAAATGCCCTAGATCAAGAAGCCAACCAACACCTTATGCAAACATTGTCAACAAGGAAAGCAAACAAAGACCAAGTTAAAATAAAAATAATAATCCACAACAAGACCACTAAAATTTTTGCATACTGATCTAGTTGGAACACCTAGAAAAAAGGGTTTAAAAGGTGAGCAGTATTTTATGTTATTGGTTGATGATTATACAACGATGTTTGGAGTTTGTTTTCTTAGGAATAAGTCAGAAGTTGTTAAGACCTAAATAGTGGCACATTATCCCTTAATTGGGGCATATTACATTAGTATTTTTATTTTATTTATGTCGGCTTCGGTCCATTAGTTGTAATTGCACCTCCTAGTCTCCTATATATACCAAGGTAACATTTTCATTTGGAATCATCTTTTATTTGTAAAATCATATGGTGTATAAGGAGGTTCCCCCCTAGAAGAGGCTTATTATATGAAATTATCTCTTTTTCAAGGCGTTGAGTACTTATTCTGAGGTTTTTTTTATGCTATTTTGATATTTGGTTCTTAACATTTGGTATCAGAGCTCAAGGTCTTGGGGTTTCGCTACTACATCTAAGACACCTTCGAATTTTCACTATAATTGTTTTTATACGATGTTGCCRAAGGAAATCCTTTGAGGATATTTATTAGACAGAGCAAGGTACTTGGGGTTCAAATTTCATCTCCTAAGGCCTTATAATTCTAGAGATATAGCATGTGTAAGATAGGGTTATGGAATCATCCTGAATTTAGTCATCATGGAATTTTTGCTATAAAATTTTTTGGGTGACATTTCAGACCCTTAAACTTGAAATATATTTAGATAAAATATCAAGGTATTTGTGATAAACAATTCATCTTCTGGGTCATCCTACTTTTGTAGATACACCCTGTGTAAGATAGGGTAGCTGACTAGTCATATTAACTAGTCTCAAACATGTGTTCCAAGTAAAACAATGATATCTTCTCCAATGAGTATCCAAATTAAGTGATACCAATTACATTGGACAATGGAAAACCTTTAGTAGTACTGATGCAAGTTTCAAAATCAAATAACAGATATTGTGCTCTTAGAACGCTTTAAAAGTACGCTCTCTTGGAAGGGAAAAAAAACAGCAAGGTGTGGGGAAGTTACCATAACTTCCACTTGGCACATCCAATTTTTATCAGATATATGACATTGCAGAGAATACATATCAGATAACTATAGAAAAAAACATTCATACCCAGAAGGGCCGAAATTTTGGAGATACAACAGAAGAAAGATCGTCTAGTAGAACCACCTCGAAATCAAGGTTTATAAGTGATACTTGGCCAACATGCCACCAAAAAATGGAAATTATACACCAAATAATCCTTCATACAATCCTACTTGGAATCTTTATGAAGGTGAAGAAATGCGTAAGGACATAAATGATTTACAAAATAAGACAATAACAAAATATGAACTACAAGGGATGATGGATTCAATTAAAGCTAAGTTGGAGGCAATAATGGATACTAAGATGGATGGTTTAAAAAGGGATATCATGGAAGGATTGAAAACTTTCCTAATAGAGAGGCCACCTGAAAGTGAAAATGTATCCCATGAAATTCATGATGAGGACACAAGGAAGATGAATCAAGACTAGAGAAACTCCAACTTTGGGTTGAAGACCAACCACTTTCCTAAGATCGATATGATGAAGTTTTATGGGAAGGATCCAATCACATGGATACTTCATATGGAGAATTTCTTTGATCTACATGATGTGCCACACACACAAAAAGTACAAATTGCTTCTTTATATTTATAACCTAATCAATTTGTGTGGTATCGATATATTTGTTCTCGTAAATCACTTGTCACTTGGAGAATTTTCATGGAAGAAATGATACCACACTATGAGGATACAAGGAGCAATACCTTCTTTAGCCAATTGATAAATCTCAAGCAAAAGGGTTCAATTGCGGAGCACGTTGAGAACTTCCAAACATTGAATATAAAGCTAACAGATATTTCACATGAGCACCTAATTGATGTATTCATAGGAACTTTAAAGGATACCATTCAACATGAGTTTCTCCTTTGGGAACCCAAATCATTGGAGAATGCATTCAGGGTGGCAAGAAATGTTGAAAGTAAAAATATGGCTATGGCTACTGGAAGGACCACTACTAATATCTATTGAGAGAATAATGTTCCTTCTTATAAAACACCTCAACCTACAAGGTTGACACCTCAACAATTGGAGGAAAGAAAAGAAAAAGGTTTATGCTTTAATTGTGACAACAAGTACAGTAAGGGACATAAGTGTCGTGAGAAGAAATTATTCTACATAGATTGTGAATAGGAACAAGAACAAGAACAAGAACAAGAACAAGAAACATCTCAAGATGAAAACGTAGAAGAGATTTCTTCCAAAGAGTTGACTCCCACTATATCATGTAACACATTGGTTGGAATTAGCACTCCTCAAACCCTCAAGATTGAAGGATATATAAAAAATTAAAAGGTAATAGTCCTAATTGATTCTAGTAGTACTCATAATTTCATTCACGATAAATTATCCAAAGATCTAAGTTGCTTTATATATCCAACGCCATAGTTTCAAGTAATGATTGCAAATGGAGGAACTATCAATTACTTAGGAAATTGTCATAAGATCAATCTTACTATGGGGGAATATGTAATGAATAGTCCAATAATTTCTATACCCATGGGTGGTGTTGATGTYGTACTAGGAGTCCAATGGTTACAATCATTGGGAACAATGGCTTTTAATTTTCAAGAAATTTTCATTGGAAGGAAAGGAAATTGAGTTAAGGGGTATTACAAGGAAACCCAGTAAGGTGATAAGCTCTACTGGCATGAMAAAATTATTGACAAAGGGGCATCAAGGTGTAATTGTAAAACTATGCTCACTAGATGTTCAAACATCTAAGCCATATATTCCCCTATATCTCCAAGGGATCATTGATAAGAATTCCAAAGTATTTGAAGATATTCCCAGAGATCTTCCACCCACTTGAAATCATGATCATGATATTCACCTAATTCCTGGGAGTGTTCCTCCTAACATCAAGCCTTACAAATACTCTTATGTCCAAAAGAGTGAAATTGAGCGTATGATTGAAGAAATGTTAGAGGCTGGAATTATTAGACATAGCCAAAGTTCTTACTCTGCACCGGTGGTAATGGTACTCAAGAAAGATGTCTCATGTAGTATGTGTCCAGATTATAGAGAGATCAGTAAGATCACTATTACAGATAAGTTTCCCATTCTCATCATAGATGAATCGTCAGATGAACTACATGGAGAAATCTACTTCACAAAGTTGGATCTCCATTCATGGTATCATCCGATTAGAAAGAAGGAAGTAGATATCCCAAAAACAACATTTAAAACTCATGAAGGCCATTATGAATTTTTGGTGATGCCTTTTGGCTGTAGGAATGCACCTTCCACATTCCAAGGGTTGATGAATTCCATTTTCAATCCATTCCTTTGAAAATTTGTGTTAGTATTTTTTGATGATATACTACTCTATAACAAGTATTGGGAGGATCATGTTTGACATGTTGACAAGGTTCTACAACTAGTAAAGGTGAAACAACTATATGCCAAACCATCCAAATGTTTATTTGGGGTGAAGGAGGTAGAGTATTTGGGTCATATTGTATCTCATTAAGGTGCCATGGTAGACCCTAACAAGATTAAGGCTATGATGGATTGGTCGATTCCCAAAACATTGAAGAATCTTAGAGGATTTTTGGGTTTGACAGGTTACTACTGTAAGTTTGTTCGAAACTATGGAAGAATAGTAGCACCTTTAACGACATTAAATAAAAAGGATGTATTTTCATGGAATCTAGAGGCAACTCAAGCTTTTGAAAAAATTAAAGAGGTGATGTGAAAAGCTCCTGTCTTGACCACACCAGACTTCACAAAAACCTTTATTGTGGAATGTGATGCCTTGGGAAATGGAATTGGTGTTGTTCTAATGCAAGAAGGAAAGCCCCTTGATTTTGAAATTTGGCCACTCAAGGGAAAGAACTTAAAGAAGCACATTTATGAGAAGGAAATGATGGCAATAATACATGCATTGAAGAAATGACGCCCTTACCTAATACGTAGGAACTTCAAGGTCAAAACAAACCATGATAGTATTAAATACTTCTTGGAAAAAATACTATCTTCAGAAGAACAACAAAAATGGGTGACCAAGATGTTGGGTTATGATTTTGAAATAATCTACGAAAAAGGGAAGCAAAATGTTGTGGCAGATGCACTCTCAAGAAATGATGAAGATGTTGAGGCCTTTCTCTGTGCTATATCGATCATCCAACCTGATTGGATAATAGAAATGAGGGATGAAAGGAAGAATGATGAATACGTGTGGACTCTCATTCAAATATTGCAGAAAGATTCCAGTGCATTAGATACATTTACATGGAAAAATGATTCACTATGTTACAAAGATCGCTTATATTTATGTAAGAACTCCCAACTCAAATATAAGGTACTCTTTTAATTGCACACCTCTCAGGTAGGAGGGCACTCAGGATTTTTGAAAATGTACCATAGGGTCAAGAAGGAATTTTTTTGGGATGACCTTAAAACTGATGTTCAAAGGTTTGTGGCAGAATGTTTGGTTTTCCAACAAAATAAGGTGGAGACAGTTAAGACCACAGGTATTTTACAACCATTATCCATCTCAAGTCAACGTTGAGAGGAGGTTTCCATGGATTTCATCAGAGGGTTACCGAAGTATGAAGGAAAGAGTGTCATCATGGTGATTGTTGATAGACTGACGAAGTATGCACACTTTTGTGCACTCTCTCATCCTTTCAAAGACAGTACAATTTACACCGCATTCACGGAGACAGTTCAAAAGCTACATGGAAGCCCAAAAATTATTGTAAGTGACATAGATCCCATATTCACTAGACATTTTTGGACAAAACTATTTTCTTTTTTGGGTACTCAATTGGCTCATAGATCATCTTATAATCCTCAATCTGATGGACAAGCTGAGATAGTGAAAAAATTTCTGGAACGATACCTTTTTTTCTTTGTATCTGATCAACAAACACAATGGTTCAAGTGGTTACCCTTGGCAAAATGGTGGTATAACACTTCCTTTCATACTGCAACAAAAATGACACCATTTATGACACTCTATGGATATCACCCACCTTCCATCGCTTCTTCTCTAAAATAAAAATCTAAGGTTCAAGCAGTGGAAGATCACATTGAGCATCAACAACAAGTTCTCCAACTCTTAAAGGACAACCTGACCATGACAAATAATCACATGAAACAACAAGCAGATTGACATCATAGTGAAAGAAGTTTTGAAGTAGGTTATTGGGTATTTTTAAGACTACAACCATACAAACAAATGTCCCTCAAGCAACATAAGAAGGATAATAAATTATCACCAAAGTACTATGGCCCTTATAAGGTGTTGCAAAATATTGGTACTATGTCATACAAATTGGAGTTTCCTGCATCTTCACGAGTACACCCAGTTTTCCATGTTTCATGCTTAAAGAAGGTTATAGGTGACAAGATCCCGGTTCAAACTATATTTCCAAAACTTTATGTGGAAGGAAATATCATATTGGAGCATGAATCTATCACTAACACAAGAATTCTCCAACTGAGGAATAGATCCATTTAAGAGTATCTCATTATGTGGAGGAAACTACATGCTGAAGATTCCACTTGGGAAGATGAGTCTTTTACACAGAAGCATCCAAAATTACTCAAGCATTGCGGAAAACACTTGTCTAAAGGGGAGGTGAATGTTAAGCCCTAAATAGTGGCACAATTCCCCTTAATTGGGCAATATGACATTAATATTGTTATTTTATTTATGTTGTATTGGGTCCATCAGTTGTAATTGTACCTCCTAGTATCTTATCTATACCGTGGGACATTTTCATTTGGAATCATCTTGTATTTGTAAATTTATGTGGTGTAAGGAGTTTTCCCCCCCGAAGAGGCTTATTATTTGAAATTATCTCTTTGTCAAGGCGTTGAGTACTTATTCTGAGGTTTTTCTATGTTATTTTGATATTTGGTTCTTAACATAAGCATTCAAGAACTTCAAGATATACAAGGAAATGGTTGAAAATTAAATGGATTCAAAAATCAAATGTTTGAGATATGATAATGGAGGAGAGTTTACTTCAAAGCAATTCATGGATTTCTGCAGAAAGCATGGGATAAAAAGGCAATTCTCAGTTGCCAGGACACCACAACAGAATGCATTTTTCGAAAGGAAGGACATGAAAGTACATGAAATGACTCAAACTATTTTAATGGATTCCAAGTTGATAGATATATTTTGGGCACATGTAGTGCATACAAAATTTCATATTCAAAACAAAGTAATTCTCAGAAACAATAGTGATAAAACTCCCTACGAGCTATGGAAAGGAAGCCCAATGAATGTGAATCACTTAAGAGTTTTTGGAAGCAAATGCTACATCAAAAGAGAAGATGGAAGAATGGGAAAGTTCGATTCTCATGTGGACAAAGGCATACTTGTTGGGTATTCGAGCACAAGGAAAGAATACAAATGTTTCAAGACTCAAAAAAGTTGTGGAAAGCATCAATGTGACGGTTGATGAGACAAGGAGACAAAAAATAAAGGAAGAAGAAAAGGATTCAATGGAACATGTTCACAAAGAAGAAGCAAATGATGAAAAATTAGCAGAAGGGGAAGATGAACAAGATCAGTTAGAAACAAAAGAGAAAGAACAAAATTATATTCAGGTACCTCCAAAGAAACCTATCAAATGAATACATAAGAATCATTCGTCAGATCAGATTATCAAGAACAATGATGTAATAGTTGAGACTAGAAGAAGAATTTGTTTTCCAGAACAACTGCATCTATCACTCTTATCCTCGATTGAGCCAAGCAATTTTGAATAAGCCAACAAGTATGAATTATGGATGAAGAGTTGGATCAGATAGAGAATAATGACACTTGGGAATTGGTTCCAAGTCCAAGGTACAAGAATGTGATCGACACAAAGTGGGTCTTTAGAAACAAATTGAATGAAGATGGACATGTTAACATGAACAAAGCTAGATTGGTATGTAAAGGATATGCTCAAGTTGAAGGTATCGAATTTGAAGAGACTTTTTCCCCAGTTTCCAGAATGGAAGAAATCAGATTGATTCTAGCTTATGCATGTTCCAAGAATATTAAAGTGTATCAGATGGATGTGAAATCAACCTTCCTGAATGGAGATCTAGAATAAGAAGTCTACATTGCGAAACTAGAAGGATTTCAATTGTTAGAGAATGAAAGCTATGTTTGTAGGTTGAAGAAAGTCTTGTATGGTCTCAAACAGGCCCCCCGAGCATGGTACTCTAGACTACATAGATATTTACATGAGAAAGGGTTCAAGAAAGGAAAGGTAAACAACAACCTCTACATCAAGGTAACTCAAAAAAGTATTTTTTTAATTGAAGTTTATGTTGATGATATTATCTTTGGAAGTGATGATGACATGATGAGCCATAAATTTGCAAAGGATATGAAAAATGAGTTCAAGATGTCATTGCTTTGAGAATTATATTTCTTTTTGGGTCTTTATATATGTCAAAGCAACCAATCAATTTTTATCTCTCAAACCAAGTACATCAAAGAGATGCTAAAGAGGTTTGAAATGGAAGATTGCAAACCAGTCAACACTCCTACGCAAACCAATTGCAAGTTAAGTAAAGATGATGATTCACGGCTTACAGATCAGAGGCAGTACATGTCAATGATTGGTATCTTACTTTATGTGACAACATCTAGACCATATGTAATGCAGGAAGTCGAACACGTGGCACAATTTCAAGAAACACAAAATGAATCACATGTTCTAGCAGTAAAGAGAATATTCATATATATTAAGGGTATAGAAGAATTTGGATTATGGTATCCAAAAGGAAAGGATCTATCACTTATTGCCTACACAGATGAAGATTGGGCAGGATGCATTGAAGATCAGAGAAGTAGAAGTGGAGCAATGTTCTATTTGGGTAAGTGTTTGGTATCCTGGCTAAGAAAGAAACAATCATCAATATCTTTGTCTACACTTGAAACGGATTATATTGTAGCAACAACATGTTGTACACAGGTTCTATGGATGAAAAAAACTTTGAAAGATATACTGATTGAGTATGATGAGCCCATTCCGATATTTTGTGGCAACACAAGCACCATCAATGTCTCAAAGAATCTAGTGATACACTCCAAGACCAAGAACATTTCAATCAAGTATAATTTTATATGGGAATAGGTTGTAGAGAAGAACATTGAAGTTGAATATGTTGGCACCAAAGAACATATTGCAGACATCTTTACAAAACTGCTTCCAAGGGAAGCCTTTGAGTATCTTTGTCAGAAACTTGGCATAGTTTCTACCCCACAATGAATTTTGAATTCTATTCTTATATGTCTTATATTTAAACAAGGAAGCACCATTAAGAGGATAGTTTAGTTTGAGGGAGTAGTTTCAGGAAGATTCAAGTCAGGGAGAGCATCCCCAAGGATGGTTCAGTTAGGGGGAGCAGCCCCAACGGGAATATACCTTTTCCATTGATGTCAAAGGTAGATAGTTTTATCAGATGCATGAATATATATTTAGATGATTCGAGAGAGAGTACATAGGCATGATTCTACGAGGATCGATGGTCAGAGGGGGAGCATGAGAAATATGACTTCAGTGTTGCATCAAAGTGTTGCCATCAATGTCAAAGGGGGAGATTGTTGGAAAATTGGCTTACATTGATGGAAAGTTTGTTTGGATAGCTGGTTGTAATTGACGTCAACCATTGGAGAGTGTTATTGGAGATTGATGTCAACCCTTAGCGATTGATTTCAACCCTTGAAGAAGTTTGGCATCCCAAAGGTATGATTATGGAACCCAAGTTTGTTTGAGGAATTAATACATGAATATCAGTGATTTTGCAGGTGAAACTATTTTGGATGGACAATACATGTCGTTCCATTTTCGATGATATGTGGTACGTCACATAACTCCTCACGGTTATGGATTTATGGTTTGTGAATTTGGAGAACCCTTTAGAGTAATATAGAATCCCCTAAAAGGTCAAAGAAGTCAATTATTGTAGAAGCTCCTAGAAGAAGTTTACCAGTCAAATTGGTTGTAACTAGGAGTTAATCATGGGTAAAGTTGTTGGAATAAGAAATTAATTAAATAATAAAGTGGTTACAACAAGAAGTTATTTGAGGGTAAAGAAGTTATGATTTGACTAATTAAAGAAAGTGGGTTAGACCTAAAAGATGGAAGTTGGGTAAAACAATTAGAAGATAACCCCTAAAGGAAGCCACTTGGAGATTATAAATAAGAGATCAATGGACTCCCATTAGAACCTATTGATCACATTGAATATCTATTAATGTGAAAGGATTATTGCAGGTAATAATTGATACATCTACAATTGTGTAATTCTGACGAAGCAAAGACAAAGTGATGACAAATTTTTGTGGATGCTGTGAAGTGAAAAGAAATCGTGAAACCCTATGGGCCACCTAGTATATGTCCCATGAGGCACCCCCATGTGTCAAGTAGATCCTATCATGCGAGGCCCCACCGGACATCTTGCCTGCATCACGCAAGGCCCCGCTGGACATCTCGCCTGTGTCACATGAGGCACTACCAAAAGTGAAGTTTGAGGTGTGGTTCAAGCTGCAGAGGCTGAGTAGAGTCTCCGGGAAGTTCATAAGTGATCAGGTACATCATATCCATGTACATATTAAAAAAGGTATGCCATGTTCTTATGTATAGTTGGATATTGTTGTCTACATGAGATCGGGTTATGGAGGTTTGAGGATTTTACCTGGAGAGGTTGTTGAGTGTATTCCACTCACTGTATGAGTCAGATCTACAAAAATACAGTTTTGGTATGTCTGGTATTTATCATTGGTACATCTTGTTGGTTTGAGTGTTGAGACATATATTGTATTTCTTGGTACATGGTTCAAAGTTTTTGGGGTACATGGTTGAGGGTTTTGGTTATGGTGTATTGATGAGGTTTTTGGTATAGTTTGAGGCTACATAACAGTGAGGGTTTGATGTCTAGTCCATGTGAGGGTTTATTAAACATGATTATTATTGTATGCACATGACTAGAGAGACATAGATGCACATGGTTTGATTGTTATTCTTGTCATATTGGGTATAAGATATATGTTATAAAATCTGATCTACTGAGGAGATTATTGGTAGAGGTTGTTGTTATATTTGTTATATGTTGGTACAGGTTATTGGCATAGGTTGATTACATTTTATTGGTACAGGTTGACTATAGGTTATTGGTACATATTGATTACAAGTTGTTGGAACAGATTGGTACAGGTTTACAGTGGTATATCTCAGAGTGACAATGTGGCAGTGGTTTCATCATCTATTTGACACTTATATTTTAGGGTGGTTGGACGGGGCAAGGATAGGTGGTTGTAGCCACCTTCCATTTGTAGCCAAAGAACATAGGGGGTTGTATCCTCCTTC
Source organism: Picea sitchensis (assembly GCA_010110895.2). Classification (NCBI taxonomy): domain Eukaryota; kingdom Viridiplantae; phylum Streptophyta; class Pinopsida; order Pinales; family Pinaceae; genus Picea; species Picea sitchensis. Next base: position 1,826 of record SNQJ01S0062973.1, on the reverse strand, counting down.
TGGTTGTATCTAGAGAATTTGGGAGTTGGATTTTCCCTTAGGTTGTAGCCTGAAAATATAGGGGGTTGGAGCCTCCTTCCAGTTGCAATTGGAGAACAAAGGAAGTTGGTGCTTCCAATGAATGTAATTCTTATTCTTAAAGACATATAAGAAAAATAAATTTGTGGTTTTATCCCGCAATGGGTTTCCACATAAAAATATTGGTGTACTGTGTATGTGTATGATTGCTCATTGTTCATGGTTCATTTATTCTGCACTTGTTGAATGATAATGGTAAATTGATATATTGTGGTTAAAAATGACTAAATTTATCTATTGCGGATTCACCCCTCCTCTCAGTAATCCAACAATTACCTTTTCAATGAGGTATCACTTGCCCCAAACGAATGTCTGGATCAAGATTTATAATATTCAGAATATCGTTGGTCAACAACCATCGATCTAGCTCATGGATCAAACTCATCCTTCGATTTGATTTCAAATTTTTCTTCCCACGTGCATTGTGGTGGGTGAATAATTAGTGTTTATAATGTAAATACCTTCCACATCATTCATGTGAAGTAAACAAGCTTATGGAGGCCTCAGTGTATCTCTCGTGCCTTAGAAAAATTTATGGCTTACTAAAAGTTTGGTTGCCCAGTCATCGCCAAATCATTTCCCAGTAACTTCCCATTCAACCTGTAAATGACTGACACGTTACATTCAATTACCACCTAGTCACCTTTCATGTCACTGTCCAGTCATGTCTATCCATCCATGTGTCACCTGTGGATAGGTCCACATCACTGCCACATGTCATCAAGGGATGGGTCCACCTCACTACCACGTGCCCACATATAATAGGTCTTGATTGCCATGCATCATTGGGAGGTGTGCCCAAAAATAAAGGGAAATAACTTAGGATAATATGGTTATTGAGAAATAATATTAAAATAAATGAAGTGTTCGCAGGGTTACGTGAATGTGGAGGTAGGTAAGGAGGTAATGGTGCGATGGGAATGTGATAAAAGTTATAAAAATCACCGTGGACTCGTAATAAGTAAGACTTAGTGAAAATGAGTTGTAAAAAGGACTAAGTATGTGAATGAAAAGGTAGGTGAGGAGGTAATACTTGGTAAAAGGATTCATGAAAAATTCTAAGTATAAATGCATGGTGGGGTAATGAGGTCGCGATGCGGTGGGGTTGTGATAAGAGTTATAAATATCACGGGTTGAGATAAGAGTTATAAAAATCACCATGGACCCACAATAAGTTAGAATTAGTAAAAATGAGTTGTATAGAAGACTAAGTGTTAAGTGAATTGGATCAGGAGGAGTTATAAAAATCATTGCAGACCTATGGTAAGTCATAAAAAATTTGACCAAGTGTTGGGAGAAATTACATGAAATATGGAGAACAAAATTGAAAAGAATTATGTGAAATATGGAAAGGAAATATGAAAAGAATTATGTGAAATATGGAAAATGAAAATGGGAAAAAGGAAAATAGAAAATGGGAAATGGGAAAGAAAATAAAATGGAAATGAAAAAATAAAATGGAAATAGAAAATGAAATAATGGAAATGAAAAATAGAAAAATGAAAAAATGAATGTAAAGATGGCTAAGTATAGAATATGGAATAAGTTAAGTATGGAAACTAGAGTGGAAGAGAGAAATGGAAAAGAGAAATGATTAAGTATAGAGAGGACAGTAAGGAATGTGAGAGAGAAATGACTAAGTGTGAAATGAGAGTATGAAGAGAAGCAAGGGAAATAGAGAAAGTTGTAAAAATGGCTAAGTATGGAGATTGAGAGGCGATGGAAAGTGTTGGAGGAGGTGAAAGGAG
>SNQJ01S0062972.1:15620-27264 GCA_010110895.2 Picea sitchensis | reverse complement strand
AACTATATCAAGGAAGAGTATCATCCAATGCTTGCTAGTCTTCAACGATTCCTCACTTGTGAGGGTAGGTATGTTGTAACCTTCATATATCATCTTAGGCTTCTATTACACTTTGAAGGAGGCCCTGAAATTGATTTCCCGTATTTTTATTGATGAGTCTGAACAAGATGGTAAGAGGTGTCAAATCCCTATCCAAAACTGAGAAGACTATCATTTGTCATCAAGGTCTTATTAAGATGTTAGTTATACATGAAATCAGGAAGCAAAGGATTAGCTGGAAAATCCTCATCACTCAACACCTTCCCATAGAAAACAAACCTGTAGAGGAAGCCCAACTTGCTCCAAAGAAAGATAAGGAACCTCAAAAGAAAAAGGGCAAGAAAGATAAGGTAACTCCATCATCATCCAGAACAGTGAGACAAAACGATAATGCTAGTAATCAAGCAAGGCCCTCTTCCACAGTCAATAAGATTTTTAAAATTCAAGAATCAAAAGGTAAAACCAAATTAGTAGAGGAGACTTCAACAATATCACTTGAGGAGAAGGGTCATAAGACAAAAACTGTGAGGAAAGAGAAGAATAACTTAGAAAATAAAAATGAACAGTCTATAGAACAATCCCCTATAACCATTCCAAAAACAAAAAAGAAGAAAAGGAAGCTTGTGAGCACCCTTGATCCAGTAACTCCTTGTAAAATAACCAAAAGGAGCATGGAAAAGAAAGGAAAAGCAGTTGTCAGTACTCATACACATGAAGATCCAATAGATCTTACCTCCCCTTCTGAAGACCTATCAGTCCAGTATGACATCCCTAGCTTGACTGAGGAACAAGTCACTATTACTTTATGTGGGATGAAGGAGGAAGTGGAGGAAAGAGAATACATCCAGCCAGAAACAATGGAGTCAACAAGGACCTTAACAAAGGCACATATGAAGAAAAAGATTGGGGAGCTGCAAAAACAAAACTAGGAACTCAAGCAAGAAGTGAAGGAATACCAACTATTGGACAGGTATATCAAAAAGGAAAACGAGCAACTGAAGGCAACTAGATAGCAACTTCAAGATGACCATGAAGAGACTTATAATAATCTCAAGAAGGTACTAAGACTCTTACAATACATTAGGGTAATAAAAAGGGAGCCGAAAGCAAAAGCCTCGGCCATCAACATCATTGATCCACAAAAGTAAAGAATGGAGTCTCAAATTTTGAAAAAAATTGGGTTTGTTTCAGTTGCATGAGGACATGCAATGGTTTTGGCATGGGGGAATGTTGAGCCTCTAAATTGACATCCCCACTACCCTATTATACTCCTCATAGATACCTTTTTGGCTTACCTAAGCTTGGATAAATGACAAAGAACACTACCATTAGCCATTGATTAGGTCATAAGGTAAAGTATAATTAATTCATGCATTTTTGTGGTTTATTGAGCTAGGAGACTAAATGTTTCATGTACTAATGTTTTAATTTTCCATGTGTAACCTTTGACCTCTAGATGAGTCTAGCCTTTCTGTACCAACTCATCCATCTGGTACTTATGCGCCAGATTGCCATTGTCTGAATCCAGTACCAAACGCACCTTCCATTCATATTCGGTACTGAACCATTCAGTGCCACGATCCAGTAACAACGGTCGCAGACTGTTCTAGTCTGGTACCAACCACTTGTGCACTATTCGGATCCGGTACCATTTACCGAATCTCACCTGTCACGATCTGGTACCAATATAGGAAGCCAAATATACCAAGTTTAGCTCCAGATCATACCAAAGATAATTGTTGGATGTTTGTTGAATCATTAAAGCTCTAGCAAGGTTATGATAAGCTTGTTTTTTTATTGCTTCATCCTCATACACTTCGTGTCATGAGGATGAAGCTTAAAATATGTAACTGAATATATAAATTTGACAATTTATTGATTTGATAAAGATTTCACCTCCTTGTGTTTCACGACTAATACTGTTTAAATAGTCATGACAAGGTTGGTGGAGGTAGTAGAGAGTTAGTATAATCCAGCATGTGAAGCAGCGTTACATATTGTAGAACATATTCTGAGTTGAAGTTTAATAGAAGTATTTCATTTATTTCCATGTCTTGATCATTTATGAATGAATGTGAGTTAATTTGTTAGCATAGTTTAATTCTATGTCTTGAAGTTTGGGTAAGAGTAATGTGTGGATTGAAAGCAAGCTTACTGTAAATTCCAGTCGCTGACCTGTTGAAGCGGCAAGGGCCCACCACCCAACAAAGGTCAGCATCCTTATAGGTTAGTTTTAGTAGTTGATTTCAATAGTATAAATGTTAGATTAGCTGAAGCTTTGACCCTTTCAGAGGATAACAATATAGTTCAGTTTAGGTTTCGATTGTTTAGAAATCTTTACTTACTTTGTTTTGCATATGCTCTATTTTTGTTTTTATGAATTTGATTTTGTTTCATGGACATGAATGTTGGCGGCAGTAGTCAGACATAATTGATTGAGAACTAGTGAAGTTTACAACAGCACATTGTGAACCACAACATACTCAGTATATTGACTATTGAACTACCCATACTATGTCTCGATGATTGATGAGTGATGATTGATGTGTGATTTCCCTTTAAGAAGCATGATTGCATAGTTAGCTTTCTGGTTCAAATAGCAGAGTTGATCTGTCAAAATAACTCCATCTCATACTTGCATGTGCCATAATGGAGTAGATATCCTCTTTGTGAAAGACAACCATGTTTTGTTTTGCTAGTTTGCCTTATTTTCAGCATGCATATTCTAGAATAGTTCTATACTCATGACATTAGAATTACCTTTCTTACTGGTGTATTGCAACTCTGTTGATTACGAATCTCAGATTGATAATTAATGAGTGCATTATACTAAACATATAAGTAGCACAACATAAGCCCAAAACCCAAAAAGCCTTAAAAGGGGGCCGATATCCCACGCTCTCCGCTTTGACTTGCGCTCTGCCTTCGACAACCCGTCGAAGTCCCAAAAATAGGTCAAACATGCCCAAGGATCCTCATAACTTGGTCAAGGGCCAACAATTATTGTGGCAGAATCCTTAAGTAGGAAGTTGGAAGAATATATTTGAATGGCATGCCTCCTTGGCCTCCTAATTGCAAGAGGGATAAAGGAAATCAATCACTCACAATTTGTGGATGATACCCTCCTTTTGGGAGCAACGTCCACCATTATAGCTAGAATATTTAAGAAAATACTAGACCAATTTCTCTCAGCTTCAGGAGGAAAAATTAACATTATGAAAATTCATATCTATGGATGGAATCTCCCGAAAAATATTTCAACATAAATCTCAAAGGTCCTTGGCTTTAGGATGAAATAACACTAGTCCTCATTAAAATATGTGGGCCTTCCAATCTCCCCAAAGACCCCCTCGTCCTAGATCTGGAATGAAGTCTTAGGGAAAATGGCAAAGCGAATTCAAAACTGGGGAGCTCGTTGGCTCAACCCCACAGGTAAATTTGTTTTAATTAATGTTTTCCTCTCCTCAACCATTTTTCAATATGTAGCACTTCTAGCACCCAAAGGAGTAATTGATAAAATATCCAAAAGCATAAGAAGCTTTCTTTGGGAAGGAGGTAATACCAACACAAAATGATGTGCCAACCCCATGATAGAGGTGGACTAGCAATCTGAGATCCCTCTAAGATGAACATCGTCCTGGGAGAAAAAATAGTATGGATACTAGTAACAAGACATTCAAAATGGTGGAAAAAATCTATCATAGCTAGGTATTTTCTAGCACCTAGAGAGATATCTTGACATGCCTCTCCCAAAAACAAAAAGATCCTCTATTTGGAAATTGATCAAGGCAGCATCCCCACTAATCCAATCTAAACTCTCTCGATATCCCGGAAATTGATCCTCAATAAATATATGTACAAATAGCATAGTGGGAAAAGAACCTTTGGGGAGAATTTAATAACTTCAACTACTTAGGGACTCGAGCACTCAACAGGGTCTCATAAAATTAGAGCATTATTCACAATGGGAAAAAAATGGGAAATGTATAGGGTGGAAGACTGTCCACCCTCCCCTCAACTTGCAACCCTTGGTTCCTAAAATATACCATCTTTTAGTTGGTTGTGCACCCATCGTTTCCAAATCATATGATGAAATATATTGGGGAAGCTCGGATTTCTCCGTAAAAAATGGCTACCAACAATTGAATGAAGACTCTCCAGGACCCCCGCACTCCAAATTATGGAACTTAATATGGCATGGAGACTCTCGACCAAAGGTAAATGATTTATGTTTGACCATGGTCCAAGGCAAGATACTGACTACAGAAAAATTGTAGAAGAGAGGTATTGTTGGTCCCTCTCAATGCACCCTTTGCAAAGCTGCTTCAAAAACCATTCATCAGCTCTTATTTGAATGTGATTTCTCTAGGAAAGTCTAGGAACAATTGTATAAGAGCCTCTCTCATTGGTATCTCCCACCCAACAATTAGCATGAAATGTTCCTTCATTGGAAGGACATATATGTTGGTAGTTTCAATAAAAAAACCTCTATTTACTCGACTATGGAAAGAAATACCCAAATTCATCTGTTGGGAAATATGGTTGGCAAGAAACAAAGAAATCTTTCAAGATAAGAATCCCTTTCCATCGAGAGTCCACTCTTTGGCTTGTAGTCTCCTTTCTGATGCAATGTGTGTCAAGAACAGAAACTTTGAATCTCACATTAATATGGACCAGCGAGAAAAAGATTGGATCAACAACATACTTAGTCCTAGATACTTTCAAATATTCCTCCTCTCCCCAGCTTCAACAAAAAAACACCAATGGAAGTTGAGACTCACAGATAACGAATTCACGCAATGGAAGCAACAAAAAGAAAAAAATCATCCTATTTTTTGTTAAAATTTTGGTAATGCTCGTTTAACCATAGACAATGTCACATCATTGTCACCCAACCATAGGCACTTACACATGCCTCCCTCGAGCACAGTAACCTTTTCTTAGATATATTTCGGCAAGTCCACTAGAACCAACAAATAAACCCTAACCAGAAATACCAATATTGTTGTGGAGACAACACAATATCAAGAGAGTGTGCCTCTACCAATAGAAGCATACATTTACCAAGAGAAGCGCACAAGAGAGCTACCGGAAAGACTGATATTACACCACAACAATTGTTGCACTACCCTCTCTAGACTTTTTCTTCCTTCTGTTGCAACTACTGCTCCTTAAACTTGTGCCCTATCTGAGTGAGTGATTGTGTGTTCAAATGATGAGCGCCTAGCCTTTATTTATAATAGTCTACCAAAGTGTCTTTTCATGTGGGGCCAACCTCACTTTCTATATCCTTCTATTTAATTTATTATTAATCTTCCTAGGCCAAATTCTCTTCTAGGGTATTCCACATATGTTTAATGGTTATCTTTCTTCTGGAATATTCTACTCTAAGTACAAAGGTTATATTGGAGGTTAATACCTCCCGCAACTACCAAAACATCAACACTCCCTCTTAGCTAGGGAGGTATTAAATATGATTTTCTTCATTTAATGGTCTCAATCACATCCATCCATCTCACATGGAATGGGAAAGACTCACATGGTCTTGCAAACCAATCTACAAGTAGCATCACCACAACCACATAGGCTATCTCATGATCAAACAGATCATGTCACAAGTATCACCATCATAGCTAAATAGGCTCTGTCATAGTCACACACATACTATCTAATGAATCGATACATCACAGTCACCATCATAGCCATATATTGGCTCTGTCATAGTCACACATAGACTATCTGATGGTTATGTCACATTCATTCATCTAGGGTGTCATCAACACATGTAGAATCTCTCTAGTGGGCACAACCTCATCGTCCTCTCAGACCTTATGGGTCTCGACATCCTTTCAGACCTTTGTCATTATAGGACTTCATCTATCTCACTCAAAGTTAGGAAAATACCTAGTTCACACAGAACTGGGCTACTACCCAATTCACACGGAGTTTGGGAAATCTATTAGTTTGATCTAGTTCACGCATAGAACTATGCTACTACCCAATCCTTACGGAGTCTGGGAAACTATTCAGTTTGAGCCAGTTCACACACAAAACTGTGCTACTACCCAATCCATACAGAGTTTGGGAAACTGGTTTTCCTACAAATTACTACCCGTTGTTGCCACACTTTGTAAGCTACTACTCCAAGAATCGCATATGTGACTCATCACTCCCTCTTACGAGGGAAGTCCTTCTGGACCACGCCAATATTTTCCCTGAAGTACTCAAACTTTACCTTTGACAGAGGCTTGTTCAACACATATGCTATATGCTCATCTGTGCCAATATATTGGGGCTTCACAATTCCCTTTTTCACTAGATCTCGGATATAATGGTACTTTATCTCGATGTTCTTGGACTTGTCATGAAACATCAGGTTCTCAAACAACTTTATACAACTTTGTTTGTCACATAAAATGCAAGTCACCTCCAACTTGAGATCAAACATCCCTGCAAGCAAGTTCCAAAGCCACACAGCTTCGCTACTAGATAAACATGTTTTTATATATTATTTATCGACCGTACTGAGTGCCACACTAGTTTGCTTCCTCCTAAGCCAAAAAATCATAGTTGACCCCAAACTGAAGAAACATATTGATGTACTCTTGTGATATGTGACACTATAGACCTAATTTGAATCAACATAGCCTTGCAGTCTTATCTTACGATCTCAAACATATCGGAGTCCAAAGTCTATCATACCCTTCAGGTACCTTAACACGTGATTTGTCACAATAAAGTGAACACATCTTGGTTCAACCATATATTGACTCCAAGTGTTCACCACAAAGCATATATCTGGCCTAATATTTTTCAAATACATCAACAAACCAATTATCTTCATGTACATGGTGACATCCATTGTCTCTGAAGAAGTATCACTCAATAAATTTAGGTTCATCACCATCAGTGTGGAAATGGATTTACAATCCATCATTTCGAATCTCTTCAGGATTTTTGTTGCCTATTTTCCTTGGCTAAGGAAAATATCATCTAGTTTCTGCCAGACCTCTAAACCCAAGAAACAATGCATCATACCCAGGTCTTTCATATCTAATTATGATGCAATCTTTCTCTTGCACCTAGTAATGAGCTTCTTGTTCCCTGTTAGAAACAGGTCATCCACATATAACAACAATATCATCGGTCCACTGTCTTCAAACTTGTAGTAAATGTTTGGACTTGCTTGACTCTTGGTAAAACCCAAGCTCATCAGAAAGTTGTCAATTCTACCATACCATACCCTTGGTTCTTGCTTCAATCCATACAAGTCTTTCTTTATGCACATGTGACTGCCTATCATGTGTCTCGAAACTTTGTGGCTACTCTACGTACACTTCCTCTTCTACTACACTATTCATAAAAGTTGTCATCACGTCCAGCTAGTGTACCTTCGATTTCATTACTGCAGATATCGCAAGTATAGATATAATCAAAGTGTATCTCACCACATGATAAAATGTCTCCTCATAATGTATTCCTTATTTCTGGGAGAACCCACAAGCCACGAATATTTCCTTGTACTTCTCGATACTTCCATCTTCTGAATGTTCTGTCTTGCAGATACATTTGGAACTCACAACTAATTTCTCTTTCAGTCTCAGAACCACATCCCAAACATCATTCTTAATGATGGATTGTTATTCCTCAATCATGGCATCCTTCCATACGTTCTTCTCTGCAACCTCTTCATAACAGGCGGGCTCAACATCAATGATATCACATAACAATTCCATGTCACTGGAATATGGTCAAGGTTTCTTTATTTATATGAAAGATCCATCTGGAGCACCATACCTCTCAACATCCTAAATAATCTCATGAGCCCAAGTTGGTCGTCTTTTCTTCATAATGGTTTTTGTAGGTCTTTGTGTTTTTGGCATGTTATGGTCCTCTAGACCATGATCTTCTGGCACAACATCATTACATGCATCTGTATCTACAACTCTAGGAGCTTCAGGCTCATCATCATGGATCTCATATGTATGATGTCGCCTCGATCTACTAAAGGTTGCATTCTCATCGAAGGTAACATCTCTGCTAATCTCAACCTTCTTGCAACCAAGGATGTAGACTCTATATGCCTTCGATGTCTCACTATATCCAATAAATATACCCTTCTTTCATGAAGGGTCCAACTTCGATCTCTTATCTCTGGGAACATGCACATACACAGGAAATCCAAATATTCTTAGGTGGATGACCTTTGGATTTTCTCCTGTAAAAATTTATTTTGGTGTCTTGTTCCCAAGTACACGGTGAGGACTTATTTTCTGAACATATACAGTGGTCCAGGATGCTTCTTCCCATAGATGCATAGGTAAGTCTTGATCATGAATCATAGCCTTTACTGGTTCCATTATTGTTTTTTTATTTCTTTGTGCTACCCCATTCTATTGAGGATTGTAGGGAGTAGTGAGCTCCCTCTTAATCCCAACTTCTCTACAAAATGATTTGAAGTCATCTGAAGTGAACTCTCCTCCATTATCTGACCTCAAAATCTTTATCTTCTTTTTAGAAAGATTTTCTACAAGGGATTTGAATTCTTTGAACTTGCTCAATACTTTTCTTTTCACTTTCAAGAAATAAATCCAAGTCTTACGTGAGAAATCATCAATAAATGAAACATAATATACATACCCACTAAGTGAAGTAGTTGTCATTGGTCCACACACGTCTGAATGCACGATGTCCAAAACTCCTTTGGATTTGTTGTCACTGCTTGGAAATGGACTCTTCATGTTATTTTCTTGTGCACATCCTTTGCATATTCCTTCATGATCCACCTGGATCTATGGCATACATGTTACCATCTTGATTACGATCGATAATGCTTTATAATGTAAGTGACAAAATATTCTATGCCATAGCTCACTTGGATTTAATGTGTTGTGTACTAATGTTGATCCGAGTGTCCCTTTAATTTGTATAGCCCTCCTTCTCGGACACCAATCACAATAGTATCATCAATAGACTTTCATCTTGGCCACATAAGAACTTCACCATCAATAAAAGCAACTTTGAATCCTTTCTCTTCCAATGTTGAGATAGAAAGAGATTCTTCTTCAAACTGGGTACATACAAGACATCGTTTATCTCCAAAGGTCTTCTATAATCCAACATGTAGGAGGTTTCTCCTAATCCTTTAATGGGATATCGATAGTCATCATTGATATTCACCTTATGAGGTGAATCCTTCTAAACCAAATCTGAGATAGAATCCTTGTAACCAGTCATGTGCTTAGAAGCACCACTATCAACAAGCCATGTGTCACTTCCATGAGTGATTGTTCCTGTGAGAGATACTATCAATACATGTTCTTCACTTGAATCATAATATTTTTTACTCTTCTAAGAAAGTTCATCATCTTTTGTGGCATTAGCATGATGTCTTTTATTCTTTTTTTGATCTACTCTTTTATGAGAGGACAATTTCTTGCAATGTGTCCCATTTTTTGGGAGCTGAAGCATTTGAAGCTTGAGTAATATTTTTGAGTATTTTGATGCTTCTTTTGAAATATCTTGGGGGAATGATCCTATTTCATTCTCTTTCCTTTTCTTGCATGTGTTTCTAGTGCTTGATCATCATTTCCCATTTTTTCTTCTCTTGTTGCCAATCTAGCTTCTTCTTGAGTGAAATATTCCCATAGCCTGTTGAACTTTGTTATCTTTATTCTAGAACAAATTCCATGAATAAATGATTCCCAATACTTTGAGAGACCATTCAGTGTATTCATTACTATCTCAAATTATTCAATTGTGTCTCCAATGGCTTCAAGTTATTCTTTGATTTGAGACACCCTTGTGAAGTAGGATTGAATGGTTTATGAATTCTGCATATTCACATTCTTGAGTTGTGTCCTCAATGCCATATTATGGTTGATATTATTCCCTTCATATAATTGGGATAAAGTATCAAACATTTGTTTTGTAGTCTTAAATGATGAGACATGAAGGATCAAGTGATCCTTGATAGAATCTGTAATGATCCTCTTTTCCTTGACCAGATTCTTCTTGTACTTTGCCTTAGCCTCATCTCCCTCTGGCTCTTGAAATTATTCTTCAATGAATTCTTCTAGATAATTTTCCTCTAAAATGAGCATCACTCTATATTTCCATGCTCGAAATTTATCTGCACCCTCAAGCTTCTCATAAAGCTTAGTGTTGGAAGTCATTATGCCCTAGGATCTAGGAATATGACAAAAATTAAACTTTGCAAAAGTGAAATTTGGACTTACCAGTGAGTGTGCTATGTCAAGGCGACCTCATTTCTTCAAGGATATGTTCCAAATTCATCCTCTAGATGTCATATTCCTTGACCTAGGGTTTTATGAGGAAACCCTAATTTTTCAACTTCAAAATTTTGGAGATTTGATTCAGGGAAAAGATGCACCCTCCTTAGGCGACCCTTTTGGTGGGTTTTGTAAGTGCTCAATAATATTGACAAAAGGGGAAACTGATGATTTTCCTTGTAGTGGTTAGACTGTTTTGAAGGAAACCAACTCTCACACCATGTTAAAATTTTGGTTTCTCGTTTAACCATAGACAGTGTCACATCATTGTCACCCAACCATAGGCACTTACACATGCCACCCCCGAGAAAAGTGATATGGATTAGGAGTGGAACGAACTAATTAACAGAATAAATGCAATAAACACAGAGATATGAAGAACAACACGTATATCCAGTGAACAATATCTTCTATTGAATAAATGAAATAGGATGAAACTGTAAAACTGCAGAACTGAAACACTTGCTCGAATGGTGATAGCTATCTCTGAGAAGGGATTTGGATGCTACCCGCATACATCTGAGAAGAATGATTAAAATGAGGCTCCAGAGGCCTTTTTAACATTACTCATGAATGCCAAAACCTTAGACATCCAAAAACCTAACCCTAGGAGATGAAACGCCAAAATTTATGTGGGCCCCTATGGGTAAGTTGGTACCTCAACTTCCCGAGGTCATAAATTTTGCATACGGCCTCCGTTTTAGGCGCGTGATAGCTTGTTGGAAAGGTATTTTAGAGAAATACACATTACAACATCAAAATATGACTTTGTCTATACTTTTATTATGGAAAGCCAAAAAAACATTGTTTAGGGATCCAAAATGGCCCTGGAAGTACAACAAGATGTGCTGACATGAAAACATACAAAATAATCCAGTTGGATTAGGTGAGAGGCCACCATTATCCACCTGGAATATGTGTAGGGCTTAAAACAGCCTCAAAAGTGTAGAACCCACAATTAAAAAGAAGTACAAAAGAATGTGTTGAACTAAAAACTGAAGAGGAGCTTGTTGGAATAGCTAGGTGGCCACCAATATCCACCTGGATCATACAGTAACCTTTTCTTAGATAGATTCTAGCAAGTCCACTAGAACCAAAAAATAAAACCTAACTATAAATACTGATATTGTTGCAGCAACTTCACAATATCAAGAGAGCGTACCTCTACCAATATAAGTGTATATTTACCAAGAGAAGCACACAATAGAGTGTACCTCTACCAATAGAAGTGTACCTTTACCAAGAGAAGCACACAAGAGATCTACCAGAAAGACTAAGATTACACCACAACAATTGTTGCACTACCCTCTCCA
>SNQJ01S0062972.1:0-13421 GCA_010110895.2 Picea sitchensis | reverse complement strand
TGAATTAATTATACTTTACCTTATGACCTCATCAATGGCTAATGGTAGTGTTCTTTGTCATTTATCCAAGCTTAGGTAAGCCAAAAAGGTATAGATGAGGAGTATAATAGGGTAGTGGGGATGTCAATTTAGAGGCTCAACAACTTATGTAACAGGTATGGGGATGTCGGCCCATGGGTTTACCCATTTTTAGGCCCTTTTTGTAATGTATAAATAGGAAGCTAGGAGATGTAGGAAGTAGTTCGATCTATGTGATCGAAGAGAGGCTATATATTGTGTTAAGTGAAACTTGTAAGTGCTTTGTGCATGCTATGTTGAGAACTTACAGAGCTAAGTACAAGTGATTGTAAGAGACTGTGAAGAGGATTTGTGTTGTAACTCAAGGAAGGAGGATCTAGCGGAGTGTGTGAAGATCTCTTGTCCTCTGCGGAGTAAGATATCATGGCTCTGTGCATATAAAAGATTGACAGAAGGAAATAAAAAATAAGAGTTGGTGGACGTAGCCCTAGGGTGGGGGTGAACCATGTATATCCTATGTTGTGGTTGCTTTATGCTTTATGGTTGTTCTCTTGTTTATGTGATTAAATGCTTAGTGCACTGTTATATGCTTAGAAGAATTTAATATGATAAGCTTAGTTCTGAATAATGTGAATGAATGCTAGATCTGATCTATGTTGATGTGCTTAGTGCTTGAATCTATTGGATCTGTGTGAATACTGCGTTGATCTATTATTAGGGTTTAGATGCATTGTAAACTAAGGTTGAATACTAATGAAATATAATTGCTAAGTGCTCTGTTAAGGTGTTATAATCATAGATCTGTGTCCTAGCTAAGGTTGCAGACATCTAAGTCCTGTAACCGCCCCTTCCTCTACCTCGAGTGAGACTTCATTTGCTTCACAGGTGTTGCCGAAAGGGTGGTAGTTAGGGTTTTGTTGGTGCGCTTTTGTAAGCGTTGAATCTTGGGTTTGCCCCTGTGTGAACAAATGGTTCTGTTATCGGGACCTGAAATTGTGATTGCTGGGAACTACAGAAAAGAGAAAGCTCCGTGTGTAGATCTGTTGCCCTAGTGTGCAGTATTCTACTTGACCTATAAAGCTCTGTTCTAAGAAGAGAAGTCAGATCTGAAGAAAAGAGATAAGATATTGAATCTTTGTGCTCTGATAAAGGTAAGAACAATGAAAAGTTTTGATTGAAAAAGTAAGATAAGTGGAAATTTTTGTTTCAAAAGTATAGATCTAGGTATGTTTGATAAAAAAATTCCTAGCTTGAAAAGTAGGGCACAACTAGATGAAATAAGATTTGATATGAGTAGATCTGATAGAAATAATGAAAGATATGTTATTCCTATGCAAACAAAGAATGTTTGGACTAACAAATGGATGCAGGCCCTAGAAAGCATTTTTTGCAGGCTAGCTACTATGATCTTAGTGCGCAGTACAGGAAAGCCCGGGGATCATTTCAAATAAATAGAGGATTAACTCTTTGTTACAGTTGCAAAAGACTGGGACATCTTGCTAAGGAATGCCCTGGTAGAAGACCTAGTTGTCTTTGGTGTAAAGCTATGGATCATGAAATTTTAGATTGTCCTAGAATGATTGCTAAGCTTGACAGAATGAATATGAGACAAGAAAACCCTGAGGAAGGTCAAGAAACTAAGACCATGGTAGAACCCCCAAAAGAATCAGAGAATGTATTGCTACAAATGAAAGAAACCCTAAATGATCAAAAAAATATCATCTTATCAAAGATCTTCAAAGAAAAAGAATGCATAGAAGCAAGAATAGGAGACTTCGACATTGACTATGTCCTGGATGAAGAAACACAGGTAAATATCATGACAGAAAGAACTTGGGAAACTTTAGGAAAGCCTTCTATGATTCCTTCATTAGGAGGAATAAGATTATTTAGAACCCTATGTGGAAGACTCACCCAGATATCTATGAGTGCTCATGGAACTTCGACATAGGAAGATTTTGAGATTGTTAAATTTATTGAGAACAATGCCCCATTTTCTATATTACTAGGAAAACCTTGAATTGAAACGAATCAGGCCAGAAGGAAAGAAGAAGAAGTCTTAGAGCAGAAGAAGCAAGAATTAAAATATTTCATGACTAGGAGGATAACACACTTGATTAAAGAACAAGAGAACAGATCGAAGCTACTTAGAACTAGAAACTTGGATGTCGAAGTTGAAAGAACACAAGAAGACTCACAGACAAGTAGAACACCTGCTCCAGATAGAGAAAACGTATTACTCTCTGACCCTATGAAAGAATCTCAACAACGTGAAGTTACTATGCCAAAAGGAAATAACAATCAAAATGGAAGGAGGAATATCGAGATGAAGATCACCGGGAATAAGGCTAGAAAGCTCAGTAAGAAGAGAGAAAAGATAGAAAATTTACAGAAGGTTCCAGAGGGGACTTTGCAGAAGGAAGGTTTGCAAGACTGGAACTTCGTCGAGATATTAGAACAATGCATCATGGAACTTCGCCATGGTGAAGCATTATAACCATTGAAATAATTATAACTGTTAGCTTGATTCCCCGAATGGTTAGAACAACATTTATGGACAGAAAGCTCACCATCCGACTGTTGGGACCGCACGACAACAGAAAAAACCGTGTTTATGAAGGCCTCTCATCCGTTGGAGAGACCTGTTACACTGTTATCTACTTATTTCACCGAATGTTGCACCTAAAACACTTTTGTGAATTGTATCCTAGCCAACTCATTGCTACTGTGCTCTATTTAGTAAGATCGACACCGGTTCTATTGCTTTGAGCACTCATTCATCCATATGAGTTATCCGATCTAAGTGTGCATGTTGGACGAGCTTAGCGTTGTAGATAAAATGATTGAAGAAGTTATGATCAACCTCATGGATGAGAAAGTGATGTCTGTAGGTATTCAAGCTTCCTCAATGAGAGGAGTGTAAGCCTCTCCGTCGATTGCTCGCAGATCTGGACCATCCTGAACGACAACAGAGAAAAGAACCAAGCACTGAGATGAATTGGAAAACGTAAATCTAATCCCGACCATATTGCCTGACTACATCCCACCTCTGGTCGATGTGGTGAGTCGTGATAACGTCCCAAGGGACTTTGATTACACCATTGTTTCTGCGTACCTCCCGAAGGGGATACGTGCAGTTAGAACACATCAAGATAAGATCGTGACATTGAAGTTCAACAAATTCATCCTAGGAGACTGCAAGAACCATAGTATGCTCGCTCCTTACAAATACTTGACCAGGATGAAGGGGAAGAAATCAAAAATAATCCCCCAACCATGGAATATGAACCTCGCGCAGTCCACCCTCTTGAATGTAATGAAGATTCCACACTTTGGAAGGAACCAAGAGGTTAACGCGTGTATTAAGATCCTACTGTCATTTTACCATGGTAGCTACCTATGGCTAGACTGATGCATCATAATCGATCCGACACTGATTAATAGGATCACCGGATTGAGCATGCAAGGACCCGACCCACAGGACTTCTACCCAAGGAAGGCTACAGATCACACATTGGAATAGAAGATCAAAGACACATATGGTGATGTAGAAAAGGGAACATGAGGCTACAAGGTAGCTTCCATCCAGAATGGAACAGTGCACCTAGCCTACCAGCAAATTGCAGGAAAGCTTATGAGAAAGAACAAACCTACATAGGTCACAGGATTCGTTGTTGACCTTGCTGGGAAATGTGTAGAAGGACTCCAGATGAATTGGGTGAAGTACTTGGTCAACCAGCTGAAATTAGACTATCGTGAAGCTCAGGATCAGGGCTATGAGTTCCACTTTAGCTGGCTCATGATCCTCAATGCATTTACCGCTTGGGAGATGCTGGAAGGTGTGACCTTCCCAAACATTGAGTCATTTGATCCGCTCGTTGCGAAGTTCACCATGCTCTAGTACTCGAGCGATATGGGAAAACAGTGGCAGTCAAACGCAGTCTTTCATACATATTATCTCCAACTAAAGAGGGTTATCAAAGTTGTCCCTTACATGACGCCAAACACCCTGCATCGGTTCCTACCCCTCATGAATTTCTGTGCAGATCGACACTTCATTTATATCACCACGTGTGCAGATGAGCATAAATAAGAGCTTCAGTCATACTACAAGCTCACAGAGGAGGACCTCGAAGAGATAACCATGTACTGGTCTGCAGAGCTCCTCATCCTTGTTGACCCCACAAAAATGTCAGACTGTGAACTAATCGACAACCCTAAGACCACTCATGAAGAAAAGGATACTCTTGGACCCAGCAGAAGAAAGAATACCGAAGAGGTCCAAAAATTGAGCAGTGCATCGAAATAAACTGCTTCAGTATCACCTGGCCGAGGGGGTGATGACGAAGTAGATCAAGAACAAACCAACAAAAAATAAGAATGGTAGAAGCAAGGTGAAGTAACCCTGCCTAGGGATCATGTTGATGAGGTTGATCCCTTGAATAAAAGGTAGGTTTTCCCCATGAAACCCACTTCCTGAAAGAAATTCTAGAGCCACCTTGACTAAGATGCAGACTGTGCTCACTGTAGATGAGTTCGACTTCATCATCGCAGCTGTAGAAGATGCCTCACAGGACATATTGTAGAAACATGAAGCCAAGCAGGAGGAGATGTACGAAAGGATTGAGGTTGAGCTCAGAGGGGTACAACAGGCCCTTCAATCCAGCTGCATAGTATCCACTACACCCTCACCATCATAAGAACCATAGTTGGGAGATGAGCCTTCCCAACTCCGCAGACTAGCTGATGTGACCAAAGCTCACCTTTGTTACACACAAGCTGAGAAAGACTAGGCCACAATAGCCCTGAAACAAGCCCAAGAAGAAATGGTAGAGAAATGTCGAGTTGCAAAACAGGAGAAGGATGACCTTCAAGCCAAGTTTGAAGAAGAGAGAGCGTAGGTCAAGCAAGAAAAAGAGTAGTTGATCGCAGAGCAGCTTAGAGTCAAAGAAGAAGTCGACAGAGCACTTAGCTCTATGATGGGATTAGAGCCAAAGGCAGAATACCAAGTGGAGCATCAAGTAGTGCAGCTTGCGGAAGGTATTTGGCAGCTTCAACAAAGAATAGTAGACTTAGAGCTACAAACAGTGCCCAACACTCTGCAGGATGCATGGAAAGAGAAGCAACTGGGCAAATAATAGTTGAGAGAATCAAGGCCTTCACCATGGAATGTAAACAACTAAGTGATCATAGTGCCCAGACTTATGAGCGACTCACTGAGGATCCTGAATTGAAGGCACTGGAGTGAAAACTCCATGAGGCAAAACAACAAGCATAAATAGTATAGGCATAGTTGAAGCCCCTGTCAGCCGTTGAAAGGATGAAGTGATCCCAATAACAATGCACTGCTCAACAACAGGTCCACACCCTTTAGAGAAAAGTCATGGAAGTGACTCAGAGGCTCCAACCAACACAGGATGAAGCTTGCCAACTATTCGCAGAGATTGAAGGCTGAGGAGCAGAACTGGAGCAATTCGTCACTGCAGTTGAACAATGCTTAGAGGGACCTGTCAACAAAGTAGTTATCCAAGAGTTCATCAAGCAGGAGGCCATGGCGCAACAACAGGTCGAAGTAGCTCGAGCTAAGCTCGAGGCTTTTAAAGTAGAGCTACCCAGACTAGAGTGACTCGGGATGAGTCACGGGTGAGTGTTGGGGGCCTATTGGCCCTTGACCAAGTTATGAGGATCCTTGGTCATGTTTGACCTATTTTTGGGACTTCGACAGGCTATCGAAGACGAAGTACAATTCGAAGCGAATATGGAGGGATCTCGGACCCATTTTAAGGATTTCTGGGTTTTGGGATTATGTAACGGGTATGGGGGTGTCGGCCCATGGGTTTACCCATGTTTAGGCCCTTTTTGTAATGTATAAATAGGAATCTAGGCGATGTAGGAAGTAGTTCGATCTATGTGATCAAAGAGAGGCTAGACATTGTGCTAAGTGCAACTTGTAAGTGTTTTGTGCATGCTATGTTGAGAACTTATAGAGCTAAGTGTAAGTTATTGTAAGAGATTGTTAAGAGGCTTTGTGTTGTAACTCAGGGAAGGCGGATCTAACGGAGTGCGCGTAGATCTCCTATCCTCTACAGAGTAAGATATCATGGCTCTATGCATATAGAATATTGACAAAAGGAAATAAATAAGAAGAGTTGGTGGACATAGCCACAGGGTGGGGGTGAACCACGTATATCCTGTGTTGTGGTTTCTTTGTGCTTTATGGTTGTTCTCTTGTTTACGTGATTAAATTCTTAGTGCACTGTTATATTCTTAGAAGAATCTAATATGATAAGATTAGTGATGAATAATGTGAATGAATGCTAGATCTGATCTATGTTGATGTGCTTAGTGCTTGAATATATTGGATCTGTGTAAATACTGCATTGATCTATTATTAGGGTTAGTTGTGGTGTAAACTAAGGCTAAATACTAATGAACTATAATTGCTAAGTGCTCTGTTAAGGTGTGACAATTGCAGATTTGTGTCCCAATTAAGGTCGTAGACATTTGAGTCCTGCAACTGCCCCTGCCTCTACCTTGGTTGAGACTTCATCTGCTTCGTAGGTGTTGCCAAAAGGGCCAGTAGTTAGGGTTTTGTTGGTGTGCAGTTGTAAGCGTTGAACCCTGGGTCTGCGCCTATGCCAACAATAATGTACAGAGAGGGAGAGAGGGCAAAAACCCTCCTTAACCCTCTGCTGGATTGAAAAAATTGCGATGGTATTCCATTAATCAATGGTACTATCCATGGAGAGCCAATATAGTCTTGTATCCAATCTATAAAGTCCTTTGAGAATCTAAATTTTCTCGACACCAAGAAGAGAAATAGATTCTAGACTATGTCAAATTCATTTTCCATATCTAATTTTATAACCATTCCCCTTTATTTATTTCTCTGGCTCACATATATGGCTTCTTGAACCAAAATGATTCTATATATGATTTTCTTGTTTTCCATGATCCCCACTAATTTTCTGAAATTAGCTTTCCTAAAAGTGGTTTGATTATGCTGGCAATGATTTTTGTAAGGACTTTGTATGTTGATTTGCAAAGAGAAATGGATCTAAATTTGGAGAAGTTGGAGGGATCATAATCCTTTGGGATGAGGTTCAGGAAAGTTGAGTTTGTTTCCCCTCCAATTTTTCTCTTATTCAATGTGTAGTTTAGCATCCTCTTCAAATCATTTTTAATTGTTTCCTAGAATACTTTAAAAAATTGTATAGAGAAGCCATCTGACCCTAGTGCCTTGTCTTGTCCCAAACTCCATATGGCCTGTGAGATTTATTCTTCAATGATTCCTTGGATGAGGACCTCATTTTCTTCCTTGGTGATGCAGTCCGGGATGTTTTCCCACAAGGATTTCATGGTAAATTCTTCATCTTCCTCCTATTCTTGTGAGTAGAGTTTCTCATAGTGGGTTACTGTTGTTTCCTTAATCTGGGAAAAGTCTTCTAGGGTATGTCCTATATATAAGTCTATTTTTTGAACAATGTTTTTATGACACCTCTATTGTGCTTGCTTGTGAAAATAGGCAGTATTAGAGTCTCTTGATTGAAGCCATAGACTACGAGATTTAAGCCTCCATTCTTCTTCTTCCTTTCGAAAATCTTGATGGAAATTTTGATAGGATTCTTGTTCCTTCTGCAAGTGGGTTTCTGTCACTTATTTTGCTTCCATTTCCTGATGAATAGTTTCTAATTTCATCATTCTAAAGATTCTTTCTTTGTTTGGGGGAGGGGGGTAAATGAAAGCTTCACCCATGATTTAAGGGATGCTTTAACTCCTCACAATTTACTTTCCTAGACAAATCTTGGGGATCTTTGAATGGGGTTTATCCAAGCTTCTTTGATGATAGAAACAGTGGAGGGATTGTACAACCATAGGGGGTTGAATCAGAAGGGAATGGGACCAAATTTTTAGGGGAAGCCATGGTGAGAGAAATCGTTTTCTGGTAAGAAATTGCAGAAGGAATGATATTAGATCAAATAGAAAGGGGAAGAAGAAGAAAATTGTTGTGAATAAGAAAGTGGTATAGCCAGAATGCAATGTGACCAAGCCTTGAACGTTTGTTTCTCCAGGTGAACTTACCCTTGGGGGGTTTTACATTAAAGAGGTCCCAATCGGAGATGATATATTCCATGGACTCCCACATTGGGTCTCTGACACAATTTCCCCCTCTCTTTTTTGTGTTTTTCAAAAGTGTGGTAAAGTACCCAACCATTATACATGTAGGAAGGTCTAAACTGTCTTTGAAGGATGTCAAAGATATCCAACATTTAGTTTTATCCATATATCTATTTGGAATATATATATTTATAATAGAAATTGTGTGTCCATATTATCTATTGTGAAGAACAATGAGTAACCAATGTTTTGAATAAAAAGTTACCTTAAAGTCGAATTGAGTTGGATTCCACAGGGTCATGATTCCCCATGATGCTCCTTCTGATCTTATATCTTCTCCTTCTCTATTCTGAAATGATTTTTTCCCTTATTGAATGGTTTATATTTCCTCCATTTTAGTCTCCTGGAGGAGAATTACAAAGGGATTCTCTAATTTGATAAGGTCTCTAAGGGCTTCGACCTTGGATTTACTATCAAAGCCTATGCAATTCCCAGAGAGAAATTTCATTATTTATGTGATGAGTTAGCCCATCTTCTCAAGACGAGTGGAACCTGCGCTTCTGATCATCTGATGCTTCCTTTCTGACCCATATTGGTTAGTGAGATCTCTATTGAGTATTGATTACCAAGGTATTTGTCTTTGTTTGTTTCTTCTTCTCTTGCATCTTTGTTTTTTCCTCCTTCCATATTTTCTAGTTCGTTCTTTTGGAATTTTCCCTTCCTCAAGGACTTTCCAGAATTTCCATTGAGAGGGAGGTCTTTTTGCTATAAATTTCTGGGATTCTACATTAGGGATTTTTTTGTGACTGTATTCCTCCTCCAAATAAGATTCTTCTTCCTCTCTGGTTTGGGGTTCTGCATAAGGGGGAATGGTACTTGAAGAGTTAGGGTTTTTCTCAGGGATTACTTCATCTTCTCTTCCTAGGTTAGATTCACTCAGACTTTCAAATTTGTTGGTGGATATATGGTGTGAATCTTCCTGAATTGTTTTGTTGGGATTCCTTAGGCTTCTTTTATTTCTTTGGGGATCACCCCTGAGGGAGGGATATGAGAAAAGTTCTTTGAGTGAGAGAGAATTGTGGGTCCTGTTATCACTCTGTAAATCTGTTTGGATGATAAACAGACGACAAAGGTAACTTTTTCAACCAACTTAGAGACCCAAAAATAACCTTTTGAATCTGGAGAGGGCTCTCTCATAAATGATGCGGTCTTCGCGCAGGATATGACTTTGAAAACAATGGATAGATTTAACACCTATGATAAAATGGGTTCTAGTTATATTGGCACAGGAAGGTAAGACTTGGGCTATGGGGTCGATCTGAGGAAGAGACAGGACAAATGACTCAGTGACTGGACTCGAGAGGATAAGGCTAGGCGAGAAACAACCTTCTGTGTAAAACCGTAATGTGTGGTAGGAGAAATTACATGAAGTAACTCAGGAACGCCACTATGGATGAATTCTGAGTTAGCTTGAGAGGAGAACGTTTGGTCTAAGTGGCACGAACAAGGGGCGTTGTACATTGAATCCACAAGTTCGATAATTCATTCTGAAATAGACAGAAAGAGATATGAAATAAAGATAATAGGAAAAAACATACACAAAGAGAGAAGTACAATACATCCAACTATTACAACTAGAATATTTTCATCAAATCACAAGACCTTTGCATTAAATTCCGGTCAAAACTCAGATTACATACAATAGATGTTGTCTACCACATTTGCCAACCAACCCTATTTACATCAAAATGATCCCCATATATAGAAAGATAATGTCACCCTTGGCTGCTAGAGTCGAACTACTCCCTCCTAGAATCATGGATCTGTTTCTTTGAAAGAGAACAATAACTTCAACGGATTCACTAAAAATAGAAAATCCGACTTTTCCAAATCATAGTCGTAACCGATATATTCTTTACAATAATTGATCATGATCAAAATTAAACCCTATTGTTTTGATAAGGCATCATTTTCACTTTTGGACACTCTGTCACCCCTTCACAACAAATCTTCTACGCAACAATGACCTACAACAAAAATGTAGCGGAATGTGCAACAAATTGGGAAAATAGGAGTTAAATATGACATCTTATCTCAATGATAAAACACTATGTTTAGAAATTGAGAGAGGTTTTTGTATATAAGCTTGTTATAAAGAAAAACCTCTCTTGGTTTCTTGAAATTCGTCTCCATTTGGACAGAATATGTGTCGTAAAAACATGTCTCAAACAGGAAATCATGAAAACTAAAAAGTAGGGCTCAAAGATTCATTTGAATCTCCCAATCCGTGACACGTTTTACAAATTTTAGAGAGTTTTTTAGTTAACTCCATTTGGTCATAAATTGATCTTGAAGTTAACCACTAAACCAGTAATTTGCGCAACGCGACCTGTAGTATGTGCATGGGAAAATCCTCTCGGAGAAAGCATCCTATGTGCGACAGCATCCCACTGCGCGACGAAACCCACTACGCGAAATCATCCTATGCACGACAACATCCCACTACATGACGAAAACCACTGCGCGAAAGCATCCTATGCGCGACAACATCCCACTACGTGACGAAATCCACTACGTGAAAGCATCCTATGCACGACAACATCCCACTACGTGATGAAAACCACGACCTGAAATCATCCTATGTGTGATAGCATCCCACTGCGTGACGAAATCCACTATACGATAACATCCTATGCGCGATGAAATCCTATTCACGACAGAATCCTTTGTGTTGTAAAGCGCTCTGTGTAGCGAGTAGAAAATTTTGCACCGTGCAGTTGTAAATGGAAATGGAAATAATAAATGAAAACTTCTTTTTGAAACTGACCCTTGGAGACGTTAGATGTTTCCAGTCATAAAAATAGTATGGGTGCTAACATGCATGACTTTTCATATTGTTGACAAAACTATAACCTTTTCCATGAAAATCATGGTGCTAACAACTGGCTCCAACGGGGATGCTATCCTCCCTGTGAGGTAGCAAAGAACAATAGACCAGGTGCCAATCCATTGGGATTCTCCAAAACTCCACTTTCCAACTGTAACTTGTAACCTTCATCTGCTGAAAACAAAAAACTGTATATGTTCCAAACTGAAATCTAAAATTAAGCTGAAAATGAAAACTGTAGATTGTTAAAAGAAATGCTCGTAGTACCGAGCTTATTCGCACTCCTACCTACCCTAACTGTTGAAAAATATGCCAATCAAGTGAAATCAAAATTCCAATGCAACGATGCAAACACTTTATCCACTTTTTTCTTTATTTGCACATGCTTGCTCCAAAGCTTGTTTATTGTTAATTCGTTCAAAAATTTATCTATAAATTCCAATCTCAAAAAATTAAAAAACATTGGGACTGTTTGTCGCATCCACCAAAACTACAAATGAATCCTCTAAAACATGCACAAAACAAAAACCATGTTTCATCCCTTCCAGTGCATTCTCATTTTTATGTGATTTAACCTGTTGACTACCACCAAGAGGCTGAAAAATCTGTTGAGACTGCTGGAAATAACAATCTTCTGAATCCGAAGACAGTGTTGGCTGAAATTAAACCCTTGGTGGAAAGCAATCCATATCTACCATTGATGTTGATTGACCATCATATTTATTTCCAAGCTGGTAGTTGAGCATAGGCTACAAATATGAACTGAAATAACCTTCTATGTAATCAACAACACAATCATCAAATGCATGAGAAGGTTGTTGGTCTTCCTCACTGATAACAATTTGCTCATGTAAAACAATGTCACTGTGAATGCAGTCAGACTTATCTACTTCCTTTGTTATCTCATGATTTACTTTCAACAATTCAAAGCAAGAAAAACATAATGGAAGAAAGATTTCATTTGCAAGTCCACTGCTTACTACATATTCAACATCATGCCTGGAGGATTTCTGATTTGAAACATTATAAACATTTTGCTTCAAAAATTTGAAAGAAGCAAAACATAATGGCAATTCTCTTTCAATTGATTCAAAGCCTCCTTCATTTTCTTCACCGCTGTCATATGCACATTTTTCAATTTCTTTGGATTTCTGAACACACTCATTTTCAGATTCATCCTTGACCAATGGCTGTAATTTTGAACCGATAAAACCTTCCATATAACAAGCAACAGGGTCATTAAACACATGAGAAGATTGTTGCAATTTCTTTCCAATTGTTTCCCATGAATCAATGTGATTTTGCATGAGCACACATTCATTTTCCTCAGTGATGATCTTTAAATTTTCTTTCAACAATTTAAATGAAGCAAAGCATAAAGGTAAATAATTTAATTCATCTTATTCAATACTTTCTTCATATTCTTCTTTGTAACTGTGATATGTAGGCTGTTTTCTCTCATTATACTGTTGAAAACGAACATTTTGGGATAGAGAATGTGCAACTGGTTGTTCTAGGAAGTCAACATCATAACCATCATCATATTCATCATATATAGGAAAATCAACAACATATGCAATGTCATCTAAGAACAAAAATCTTGGGACATACACCTGCTCTTCAACAAGCTGTTTTGCAAATTCATTTTCTTGACTGTCTACAAATGAATACATAAAACAATCAATTTCTTGCTCATGATGACAAAGATCGGGATGTAAATCAACTTCTTGTTTATGCACAGTATTATGTTCTTCTTCTACACCATCATTCTCTGTATTAGCAATACTCTTTAAATTCTGATTTTGCAAACTTTGACATGCTTGAAGATTGTCTTCCACTTCTTGAGCATTATTGAATATCTACTGCAAAGATGTAGACTTCCTCTCCATCAGAAGAAAATATAATTTTGATTGAAAGGTTGTTACATAATGGAGGATGGAAACAAATTCAAGAGGTTGGACTTCTTTAGGCAGTTTATAATAAAGACTAGCAAACCACCCATTGAAATTTGAGATGGTTTCATCTTTCATTCTTCTCATGGCATGAAACTCTTAAAGGAGTAGATTCCATGACTTTCTCTCACCCCAAAATCTACGAAAATATTCCCTCAATTCATCCCACGAGCTAATCGACTGAGGCTACAAATGTATGAACCATGCTTTGGCATCTCCTTGTAAGGACTGAGAAAAGGCCCTCATAGACACATCATCATGTTCAATCTCAAAAGGGTCGATAAAATTCTCAAAGTCTTGAATATGTTTTTCAGTCGAATGTCCATCAAGCTCTCCATCGAACCTAGGAAGGTACTTATAATATTTCACAGGAAAATCGTGAAGGATGGAAGGCAATTTAAGAGGATTGTATCATTCTTGAATCTTGGAGGGTGCAGGATTAAGAA
>SNQJ01S0062971.1:59097-80192 GCA_010110895.2 Picea sitchensis | reverse complement strand
GGTATGTCCATTATCCATTTCTCTTAGTTCGTTCAATAATCTAGATCTAGGGAAAGAGTAGTATTCTGTCTCGCTTTGTTCTAGATCCAGGTGGTTCTAGGGAGATTGGTCTGTGTCCGCACTCACGAATTTATCCGTTAACACTTAGCATAACTTGAAACCTACAATGCAATGGACAACAAATTAAAAAAAAGAACTTCTACTCTACAATATTAGATTAAACAAATCCATCTACAAAGATCGAAAGAACAATAGACAAGCACATGCAATAATACACAA
The DNA here is from genome assembly GCA_010110895.2 of Picea sitchensis. Taxonomy (NCBI): domain Eukaryota; kingdom Viridiplantae; phylum Streptophyta; class Pinopsida; order Pinales; family Pinaceae; genus Picea; species Picea sitchensis. The sequence goes on along the minus strand of SNQJ01S0062971.1, from coordinate 79,913 downwards.
GCTTGAATGGAATACTAAATAGGCCAAGTATATTTATGATAACTGTAAAGAGATACTTACAATCATGGATGATGTTGCATAAGCTTATCCAAGTCCTCCTCGTCCAACCCCTTTCTTGAAAGATCCACGATCAAAATGACAATTCTTTTGCTGATTATTTTTCTCCTTGTTCACCATGAGAATGCCTCCATTGATAGGCTTTGGGAGGCCCAACCACCTTGGTTATATTTGTGATTAGTTGAGGATATGAATCCATTAGTTGTGTTATCTCCCTTAGATACTTCCTACGGGTTATATTCAATCCAAACCAAATCGAATCATCCATAGATGTCCTTAGAGAAAAAGGGGATTTCCTCCCAAGATTTTCTCAACCAATTGATGCTCCTTTACAATGGGAAACAAAGTTCTACAACACTTCCTGCTAGATAGATAAGGAGTGCTAGTGCTCCTTGCATATGAGCATGGGATATTTGATCTTTCAAAAATTTCCAAGATGATCAATTCTCATAGAATAACACTTTGTTCCAATTGTCAAATGATGGGGCTTCTTCTTCTAACATGTTTCAGGGGTCATATCAAATGTTCTCATGGTTTCATTTTAAATGCAACACTTATGTGTTGAAAATGCGACACTTATGAAACTAGCGGAAAAAATGTGACACTTATGACAATGAGAATGTGACATTATCGAAGAGAGGAAATTTTTCGTGTAATAGATTTCCCCCCAAAGTGTGAAGTTAGAAAATGAAAGCTTGTGTCCGAAACACTTTGTAGATTCTTTGAAGCAAGGGTATGGAGTCGGGGAACCTAGTAGAAGCTACAGACAACCATCAAACAAATTTTCATACATGTTCCATTCCCAAGTAAGGAATACCTATGCTTGGGTTATAAATGACTCAAAGTATGGCTGCCAATAAATACATTGCGGATCCATGATGATATTGGCTAAGGGTATGACCACCAATGATACAATGTGGATCCATACTTCTATGACATGAACTTATTGTAGCCACGCAAAATACACACTGGATATACAAGATGATAATATCTAGTCACATACCAATACAATGTGGATCTATGTGACAACATAAGTATTAGCATCCTCAAATGAATTCCTTTGCAACATGGGAAAATAAGATGTCATAATGAATGATCAACCCAGGGTCTTTGTCCCAATCCCAATGTGGTATGAATCTAACCATGCGAATAGATGTCTTGATGTTGAACATAATAGAAACCACTTGATTACCAATCATTGAGGTAAATTGTTAACAAGTGCAAGGGAAATCACTAGTGATGTCAATGACTCATAAGGTACCCTAGTACAATCGAGAAAATGTGAATAAATGAGGTAAGGTCGAACATTTTTGGAATCATCCGATCAGAGGCCAATGATGCAAACCTACTTTTAGAAGCGAGGAGGCCTTCCATTGAGGCATGTAGGTCCCAAGGTACCAACTGGTTTCTAATTCTAATTACTGGATGATGTGCTGAAGTCGATAAGAAAAGACTCAACGAAGGAGGGAATTAATGTATCCCCCATCATCGACACAAAACTGACATAGGAAAGTGATGAAATATAGTGAATGAACATAGACTGACATGGGTATGGAAACTGGTAAATTTTTAGATGGTTGACCCTTGAGGTGGATACTTCCCTTCAACATTGAGGCATGACATGCGACTTGGCTGCATAAACATAGAGTGGACCAAAACATAATGCAGCAGGTGTTGAGGCATTCTTTGGATGTATCAAAGGAGTGGAAAGACTCATAGGATTGGTTCAGTGCAAAGGTTTAGCAGATTATCCAGGTTTTCAGTGTGAAGGTTAAAAACAAGTGTCATGTTCAAGGGAGACTGTAAGAGCTGTTTACAAAAGTTCTCAAAACACTTGACCCACTTCCTTCAATTTCCCCCCATATAGATAGATGAGTAACTCTTTTTAATTTAACGAGCTTGAGGAGGATAACACATACTCGATATAACTCACCTTAGGTAAGTTCCTCTTCCTTTTTTTAATGAATTGGAAGAAGTAAGGGTTTGTTCCTAGATGGTCCCTTCAATGTATAGTTTAGCGAATCCAAAGAAGGAAAACTCGGTGGTTTTTTATATTTAGAGAGTCTAAAAAGAACTTAAAGGTGAATCTAGGGTTTTCCTTTTTCATAATTTTAATCTGCAAGTTTCAAAAAAGAGATAAATTGTTACTCGAAATACACCCTTTAAAACCTTTTAACGAGTGTGAAAGGAGGAAAGATCACTCAACAATAGTTACATGTTTAGAGAGTATGAAAAGAGCATAAAGAGACTATGGGGGTTCATTTTTCGTATAACCTTTACGAGTCCGAAAAAGTGATAAAAGTATACTCGGTTACATTCTCATGTATTTTTGAGCATGAGAAAGAAGAAATACTAATCTCATTGGTGTCACAAGGTTACCAAAAGATGTCGCTCGAATTCATGTAAAATCAAGCTATTCTCGGCACAAGATATTAGTAATTTCTCGAAAAAAAAATAAACCCCCCCAAAAAACCTTTATAATAAGGAGAAATGGCCTAATTGACCATATCAGATATCAAACTAGGTTAGAAATTAATTTTTACCATTCTTCTCCAGTCCTTGGATTTTTACCTCTTTTGGAGCATTTTTCGAGCGTCAATTGTGGGAGATGTGGGTGACCATTTTCATATCCATCTGATAGAGAAAGGTACACAGGTGGAAATATTTATATGGGATGGCTAGATCAGCTCACACTTCTAGAAGTTGTGAATGGGTCTAAGTATAAATAGTTTAGTGTAAGAATTTGTTAAGGTCGTCAACTGGTTGAGCAGAGCTCCCTACTGTGTAATTTTTTATGTCAGAACTGTTCTCTGGTTATGTATCAAACTTGAGACTTTCGCATTAATAGAAGTCAAATTCTTTCATATATTTGTTCAAACTGTTCTAAAATGCTCGGGCATGGAGGATCCAGTCGAGGGTTGTGGTTCTATTGTAATGTAGGTTTGATTACAGTAGTATTGTGACCAGTTTTAGTCAGCTTCCTTGTTACCTTATTTCCCCTTATGATGGAAGGCTCGGACATGGAGGATCCAGTTGAGTTGTGGTAGTTGCATGATAATGTAGGTTTGATTATTATGCTGCTGTGATACATTTCAGTATCTGAAACTTGAGTTCAAGAGTGCTATTGAGCCTGAGTTTTTATTCACCAAGTTGCTTGAAAGCCGGATTCCCATAGTAGTCTTGTTCACCTCTCTCACTAAGTCTTCCTTCTAATCACACTTAAACTCAAATCCCTGACTGAATTTAATGAGTCCCTCACTTCCCTATGCATTGCTTGTCTAGTTTTTGAGTTAAAATCATTCTTATACTAAGTTTTGGCCATTTTACCTCCATTCATAAAACCAACATCCACCAAACATCCTGATGGGTACTGGTCTTATCCTCTCGCAATATGAGGGTGACTCTTAGTGATAAAATTCTTGGTGTCATTATTTGGGAACGAATTGAAGACATTTCCCTGGGATTGAACTACAAATAAATTAAGATTCTGAAGGTGCATCAGAAATTGGTAACTTGAAGATTGCAACTTGCACCTAGAAACTCCATTGTTTCAGTTGTGGAACCCAAAAGTAGACACGTTAGGTCTACTCCAGAGCTACCTCTGGCTACACTTGAAGATGACCTAGAGAATATTATCAAGAAAGGAAAGACCTCTCAAGAAGGGATTTCAACTATCATACCAGGTGATTCTGGTAATTTACAAGCTTCTTCTTTTAAAACTCCAATAGCTGCATTTAATTTTCCTATTATACCATCTGTTGGAGTTTCCAAAAGTTTAAATTTTGGGAGTTTCCCTGTTGAATTATCTCCTTCTAGACCTCATTTAGAAGAAAGTTTCAACACCCCTATTTCCCTCGAGATTGTAAAGTGGTTCATACCCAGAAGCTTAGAAGGTTGTCCCACTTTGGGTTTTCCTACTCCTCCTCCTGTCATAGTCGTTGCATCTAAACAGGGGGAAACTTATTTTCCCTTGAACCCTATATCATTCTCCCCCAACACTCAATTGTTTCCCTTCTCCCCTAGAAGCACAATTCTAGTCTTACCTGTCTGAACTCCATCCCCCCTAGTTCTCCTACAATTCACATCCCAATGGCAGGTGCTAATCCTCCTAGAAACAGGATGGATGCCATAGTGGCTGCTAGGTATGCCTCTCTTGTTTTACCTCATCCTATGAATCTCGTCCCCGTTGGAGATTACCTCAAGTACATGCCCAATTTTATAGGAGAAGAAGACATAACTGTTGAAGAACACCTTTCAACTTTTTACAATTATGCAAATAATCTTAATATTGAAAATGAAGATGTTTGGTTGAGAGTTTTTGTGTAGAGCCTTGATGGTGAGGCTATAAGGTGGTTTAGGGGTTTGAATCCTGGATTTATTGATGATATTGAAGCTCTAGATGATGCATTTTTAAGACACCGGGGGGATAAAAAATATTTCCTTTATTATATTAGAGAATTTGGGTCACTTAAGAGAGAAGAGGGGGAGTCTGTCTCAGACGTCTCTAAGAGATTTAATAAGATTTACAATAAGATTCCCATTGAGATTAAGCCTATTAAAACCTCTGCCAAGATCACTTATGCTAGTGCTTTTGACCTTGATTTTTGCCTCCTATTGAGAGAAATAAGATCTACCTCCTTGGCTCATATGCAAGACACAACCCTTGAAGTAGAATCCAATATATTGGCAGTTGATAATATTAGGAGTAAGGTTTATAGATAAAGAATAAAAGGTAGGGCTAAAGCTTTGACCTCTAGTTCCTATGCTTCCCACCCTTAAGTTGATGATTTAACAAATATGGTAAGATCACTTTCTGCAGAAATGGAGAAATTGAAGTGTGAGGGGAAACAGGGCTATAGGAATGCCCAAAACTCTAACAATAGGGGAAATTTTGGGAGACCAAATAATTCCCCTCATATCATCTAGAGGGATCAAAGAAATAGGGATAAGGATGATATAAAAATCCAAACCCCTCTCCAAAATAACCTAGTCACCGATGAGGAAGGAAATGAAGAAGAAACTAATCCTGAAATCCATTGTCTTGGTGAAACCTCTTCATCCCCTCATTTAATTCAGTATGAATATGAAGAGTCCCTCATGGATAGCCAGCTAAATGAGATGAGAAAAGGGGAAAGGACCAATGGAAATCCAAACAGATATAAGCCTGACAATCCTGAGCAGCCTATTGGAACAGAGCATCCAGTTAATAAGGTGGTAGCTAGAGGCAAAGAAAAGGAGGCACAAGACCCCCAAACAGTGGTTAAAGGACCTATCCCAAAAGTGAAGAAGATTATGAAGACTCCCTCCTCATTTAGATTTGATAATTAGATTCAAAATATTAAGATCCCCATACCTTTCTTAGAGCTAGTTAAGCACGAGGATTTCAAAAGGTACCTCTCCAAAGTGCTGCAGCCCGAGCCTTCATCTTATTCCATGGATTTAGTCAACCTCCAAGATGAAAATCCTGTTGTCATAATGGGACCTTTGGTGGAGGGTAGGGATGACTCCTCCCATCCTTTCTATACATCATTGAACATCCATGATAAAGTGTTGCACAACTGCTTGATGGATTCTGGGGCATTTCACGTTCTCATGCCTAAGATTGTCATGGAGGAGATCGAGTTGGAGGTTACAAAAAATTACCATGACATGTATGTGTTTGATTCCAGGAAGGTGAAGTGACTCAGGGTTATCAAATACTTGGTTATTTCCTTTTTCCAGTTGCCAATGAAAAGCATGGTCATGGATATTGTGGTTGTTGTTGTCGCCCCTAAGTTTGGGATGATTTTGTCTAGATCTTGGATTAAGAGACTCGGGGGAATGTTGCATATGGATATTTCATATGCTACTATTACTTTGTGTGGGGGAAAGCATATATGGATTTATAGGGAAGCTCAACTTGCTTACATTATTAGTGATGAAGAAAATGGAACCAACCACCCCATTTTTGTAGTAGACACTGATTTGGGAACCAGTATGTTACAACTCACTGATGGTCCTCAAGAACCTATTTAAATCAGAAAGCATCCCATCACCTCTTTTGAATACCCTCCTTCCAATGTCTCTGTTTGGAAAAGGTTTTTTGATGGAGCCTCTTCCAGGGAAAGTGTTGGGGTTGGAGTAATTTTCTTTTCCCCTACCCAAGAGACCATATCTTTGTCTTTTAATATTGAATTTGAAACAACAAATAATGTGGTAGAATATGAGGCTCTTGTTTTGGGTTTGAGAGCTGCTAAAGACATGGATATTGAGGAGCTAGTAGTGTTTGGATATGTCAAGTTAATTGTCCATCAGGTCAGAAATTTGTATCAGGCTAAGCACCCTAGGTTAAGGGCCTACAAAAATTAAGTATGGGATCTTGTTGATAGTTTTTTCTTGGATTTTAATATCTCAATTGTTACAATAGAGTAAAAATCTATGGAAGATTCATTGGCTATCTCGACAAGTAATTTCAGGGTATCTTTTCCCCCAAAGCTCAAATATGAGGTGGAAGTAAAATACAGACCCTCTGTTCCTGACAATGTCAAACATTGGAAGGTTTTTGAGGATGATATTGAATTGAAAATATTTCTTGAAACTATAGATGAATTTTCTGATTTGCATATTGATCAAGATCAAGATACTGAAGAAATCCCTCATGCTGATGATTTTCTGAATAAAATTTTTGACCATCATATTGTTCAGTTGCCAAGTAACCATATTCCAAAGGGACTTGTCCCTTTGGAGAGATTGTTTGACATAAATGATGTTGTTGTAAAGGTTAAAGGTTGAACTGAAGAGGCTTATGTGACTGAATGAAATTTAGGAACAAAGGAGGATCCCAAGTATGTCAAATTGTCTAGCAGTCTGTCAAAGGAGAAAAGGGTTGAGTATGTCAAGATTTTGAGGGAGTTTGCTGATTTTTTTTCTTGAAAATATGAAGAGTTAATAAAATATGACAGAGACATCATGGAGCACAAAATCCCTTTGAAAGAAGAGGCCAAACCTTTCAGGAAGAAAATCAGATAGATAAACCCCATGTTGCTTCCTATTATGGAAAGAGAAGTAGAGAAGTTGTTGGATTCCCCGATCATCATCCCCTTGAGGTTTTCAGAATGGGTGGATAATTTTCTCCCTGTGAGGAAGAATGGAGAAATCAACTTATGTGTATACTTCATAAATTTGAAGCAGAGCTCCAAAAAGGAAAACTACCCCTTGCCAAGGATGGAGCACATTTTACAGAAAGTGACTAGTTCATCCATGATGTATATGATTGACGGCTTCTCTAGCTACAATCAGATCTCTATCCTACCTGAATATAGAGAGAGGACAAATTTCACTACTCGGGGCACATTCATGTATGCTAAAATTACCTTTGGATTGATGAATGCGGGAGCAACCTTCCATTGGGCCATGGGCATTGCCTTTATTGGGGAAAAGGATAAATTTGTAGTCATCTATATGGATGACATTACTGTATTCTCAAGGTTTGAAAAAGAGAACTGTCATCATTTGAAGAAGGTCTTCTTGAAGTGCAGGAAGTTTGGTCTCTCCCTCAATCCTAAAAAATATTTGTTTTCTATGAAAGAAGGAAAATTATTGGGGCATATTATGTCATCTAAAGGGGTGAAAATTGATCCAAGAAGAGTAGAGGCCATGCAAACCTTATCTTTTCCCATATCTAAGAAACAAGTTCAGTCTTTCTTAGGTAAAATCAAATGTCTGAGGAGATTCATTTTAAATTTTGTTGAGTTGGTTAAACACAATATAGCCATGCTTAGAAAGGGGAACAAAGTGAAATGGACTATTGAGTCCAGAAATTCTTTTGACCAAATTAAGAGGGCTTTGACTAAAGCACCTATTCTCATCATCCCTGAATATTCTAAGGAATTTCTAATATTTTATTTTTCCTCATCTCATACATTGGTTGTTGTTTTTATACAGATAAATATAGAGGGGTTAGAGAAACCTATTTCCTTTTTCAATAGAGAATTGAGGGATGCAGAGATGAGATACAATATCATGGAGAAGAATGCATATGCTCTGGTCAAATCCCTCAAGGATTTCAGAAACTATGTCCTACATTCAAAGATTATTTCATATGTCCCCTTGACCTCAGTAAAAGAGATATTGATCCAACCTGATATAGATGGGAAGACAAGAAAATGGATTTCCAAAATTTTGGAGTTTGACCTGGAAATAAAACCCAACAAATTGGTGAAAGGTCAAGGTTTAGCCAGGTTACTGGATGAATCAAATTTCAAAGTGATGGGGGTTAATTTCATGAACACACGCTCGGAATATCAACAAACTGAGGTTGTTGATAAATAATCTCATGTCATCCTTAACTTAGTAGAATGCACCTGGTATAAAGACATCATATATTTCCTACAAAATTTGAGGCCTCCTGATGATTTGGAAAAAAACAAGGTGAGAGATTTGAAACTCAAAGGAATCAAATATTTTCTCATTGATTAGTTTTTGTACTGGAAGGATCCCCTCAGAGTCCTTTTGAGATTCATGGGTCCACAAGAGGCTCAAATATATATAGTGGATTTTCATGATAGCTTGTGTGGGGGACATCATTTTTGGAGGACCGCAGCTTATAAGATCCTCAGAGATGGGTATTTTTGGCCCAACCTTTTTATTGATGTTTGTGCAAAGGTTAGAGCTTGTGTCAAGTGTCAAAATTTTGCTATAAAGCAATAGATCAAATATTTTCCTTTGAAACCTGTAATGGTTTCTGGACCTTTTTAGCAGTGGGGTCTTGACTTCATTAGAGAGATCCACCCAGCCTCAAGTGGTCAACACATGTGTATTTTGACTGCCATTGATTATTTTACCAAATCTATAGAATCCATCCCTACAAGGAGTACCTCCCACAAGGTAATCATAATCTCCCTTGAAGATATCATGCCCAAATTTGGTTGTCCAAGAAGGATTGTTATAGACAATGCTGCCTCTTTCAGAGTTGACCCATTAATTAATTTATGTGAGAATTATGGGATTACATTAATCCATTCCACTCCCTACTACCCTCAAGGAAATGTTCTATCATATTCCTCTAACAAGAGCCTCATAAATATCATCAAAAAATTGTTAGAAGACAAAAAGAAAGATTGGGATTCAAAGCTGAAATTCGCCTTATGGGCTGATAGAATTACAACAAAGAGGTCACTTGGAATTTCCCCTTTTAAGATTGTGTATGGGGTTGAGGATATTTTTCCTACTCAGCTTTCCTATCCTGTGGAAAAATTCCTCCAGGATTACCAAGGAGAACCCGATGATATGGTCAGGAGGATACTGCAGCTGGTAGAAGTACAACAGACCAAGGAGCAACTGATTGATAAAGAAAAGGATCATCAACGAAAAATAAAGCGAGCCTTTGAAAAGAGGGAAAGAAAGGAATATTTTCATGTGGGGGATATGGTTCTCAAGTGGGATGCCCCCAAGAAACAAAAATTCAAACATGGTAAATTCAAAGACTCATGGATTGTCCCCTTCAATATTTTTGAGGTATTTTCAAACAACACTTATAAATTGCGGAACTTGGAGGATTCTGAAGTTTTAGGTGGCCCTGTCAATGGGAACTTTCTGAAAACATATTTTGTCTAAGTTTCAATCGACTTTCCACCATTGTAATTACCATTTCCTTTTTATTTCTATTTTGAATAAGAGACTCCATAACCCACGGCTAAGGCATTGAAACTGCGTGTTCTTGGCAGCTTGCAGGGAGCATGCCATCCCCTATGGAGCCAATGTTATCACATAATATTTTCAAGGGTTGTATGTGAGTATTGTCAATACCTATGTCTGTATCCCTTGCCCCATCTCTCTCTCTCTTTCGCAGGCCATGTCCTAATTGTTTTCCCTTCAACTGGTAAAGTCGTATTTTCCCTCTTTGTTTAATGGCCTAGTTTCCCTTGATGTCTTACTTGAATAAGTTTTGGCCTGACGATTTTCTATTTTTCTCTAAGGATGAACACTGATCACCTTTTTGTTTCAATGACTGGTCATTCTATTTTCCCGAGCCCACAAAAATTCATCCAATTCTTTGTTTACACAGGCGTCAACCATGGGCACAAAGTGCGACACTCAAAGTGGTCCATTGTGGACTCGAATCAAGAAAACAAGCAGGTTCATTTTTCAACGATGGAGATCCCCTGTGAAGCTCAGATTAGAGGCCCTTAGGCATTCAAAATTATAAAGTTTCTTGAGGTTTAACGTCAGACAAAAGTCCGTAATTGAAGATAAAATTTCTCGTGTCCTTCCCCAGCGGATGGGCACGATTTACTTCTTCATTTAGGGTTTCAGAAGTTTTGGATCCTATTGGTTTGATTTCCTCTAGAGTACATTCCAACAGAGTGCATAGATCTCTTTCATGTGTCCTCCTAGATCCAGCAACTCAGATCCACTACGGACTTTGCAGATTCGACATTCTTGCTTTCTCCTTGTTTAAAAATTCTCGAGGTATTCCTGCAGTGGATGTCATTTCCAACGCATGGCACTCATCTGTAGAGACACATGGTGTCTGCCTAGCACTGACACATGGCATTCATTTTAGTCACCTTTTGGCATATCATCCGTTGGTTTTCAAGTGACGCGTGTCTTCCTCCTTTCCACGACACATCAACACAATGATGTTAAGTCACCACGTGAGCTTCAGGAAGTCATTATTCTGGGGATATTCTTGTTCAACATCAACGATCCCTAGAACCAATATTGGTACCTCCCCAAAGTGTAATTAAAACATTTCCAATATTTCATGAGGATTAGTGACCAGGTGGAAGCCCCAAAATTAAATATCAAGCAAAGTTTATGTCTCAACCATCGCATATCATTGGGAAGAGATCGACGATGGGGAAACATTGCAAAAATCGAGACTCTGGAAGATTTTAAGAGTTATTTATCCAAAAATATGAAGTCCCAAAATCCAGAGCCAATATGGGCCATCGATCTCAATTCAGCGGGAGTTGTTGATCTTTTTAGCCGCATCAGCAGACTTCCGAAGTCTTGAAAGCTAGAGCCAATATGGGTCGTCGATCTAAAAGTCGCATGGAGGCAGACGTGAAGCTACGGAAAAAGTCACTGCATGAATTTCCAATTGAGGAGTGTGCAAAAATACTAGAGCTCTTGAATCTAGAGTCAATCTCAGTCGTCCAAAGAGAGAAGACATGAGGTGCCATATCCTTCACTCTGAGGATGTGGCACTTCAGAAATTCATGAAAATCGAACATCGAAGATTTCTGAAATCCTGAAGCGTGGATTTTCAAGTACCTTTGAATAAAGTGTCGGGTCACAGCCCGAGGTCACATTGGAGAGAGGCCAAGGACACATGGCGCTCATATGTTGATCCGTATTCAAGGCTCTTAAATGCCAAATTTGGTGCCATCTCCATGCAAGGTTTAATGAATCCTAGAATTGGTGGGTGGATAAACTTTAGTGGTGGTGCTAAAGGTAGAAAGATTTCCCATATCTTAGATCGCAATCAGACCAATGGATGCACTCCATTTTGAGTCCGCAATGTGCTTGAATGTTAAATTCTTTGAGTGGGATGAAAACTAAGCCATGGTTTTTGGGAAGAGCGACATGGTAGAAAGAGGTGCATTTCGAGGTCAAAGGCGGTATGGTTCCAAAATTCTTTTGACAACTCTAAATTCGTGCTTTCACTCGAAGTCATTCCTAATCGTAGCAAGTGGGCTCTCCTTGGTTATCAGGATGTGTCTCAATCCCGAGGAAATATCAGTTAATGGACACAGACCAGTAGTTGAAACCTTGGCTCACTCCATAAATAGAAGGCATGGAAACCCTAGTAGAAGGGTCAGAGATGTCAGCCCAAGTGAGATACACACACAGTCTGACAGAGAAATGTACACAGGTGGAAATCTTTAGACAGTTTGGATAGATCAACTCACACTTCTAGAAGTTGTGAATGGGTCTGAGTATAAATAGCTCAGTGTAAGAATTTGTTAAGGTCATCAATTGGTTGAGCAGAGCTCCCTACTGTGTAATTTTTTATGCCATAACTGTTCTCTGGTTATGTATAAAACTTAGGACTTTCACATTAATAGAATTCATCTTATTTCATCTCTTTGTTAAAATTGTGCTAAAACGCTTGGGCATGGAGGATCCAATCAAGCGTTGTGGTTCTATTGTAATGTAGTTTTGATTACAATAGTATTGTGACCAATTTTAGTCATCGTCCTTGTTACCTTATTTCCCCTTATGATGGAATCCTCGAGCATGGAGGATCCAATCAAGTTGTTGTAGTTGCATGATAATGTAGGTTTGATTATTATGCTTCTGTGACATATTTCAGTGTCTGAAACTTGATTTCAAGAGTGCTCTTGAGCTTGAGTTTTTCTTCACCAAGTTGCTTGAAAGTTGGATGCCCATAGCAGTCTTGTTCACCTCTTTGAATAAGTCTTCCTTCTTCTCACACTTAAACTCAAATCACTGACTGAAGTTAATGAGGCCCTCACTTCCCTTTGCATTGCTTGTCCAATTTCTATGTTAAAATCATTCTTGTATTGCATTTTGTCCATTTGACTTTCATTCATAAAACCAACATCCACCAAACATCCTGATGGGTATTGGGATTATCCTCTTGCAATATGAGGGTGAATATCAGTGCTAACACAACCCCCTATGTTCTTTGTCTATAAACGGAAGGTGGCTACAACCACCTGTTCTTGCCCCATCCAACCGCCCTAACGTATAATTAGAATGATGGAACCACTATCACAATATCACTGTGAGATATACCGTTTTAAACTTGTACCAATAAACCTGCACCAAACAACCTATACTAGTAACTTGAACCATGTATCATCCATGCATCAACCTGTACCTGAACCTGTAATCAAACTATACCATAAACAAGTGCATCAACCATGCACCAACCTATACCAAACAACCTATAATAAACCTGTACCATAAACAAGTGCATCAACCATGCACCAAAACTTTATGAATAACCTGTCACAACAACCTGTCCAAACAACCTATCACAACAACGTGTCTCATCAATATTATCAACCAAATAAGATCTACTCACCAAGGTCAATCACCAAGACAACTCTCAAAGATTTGCATCAACAAAGCATAACACAACAAATCATAATCATCACCAAGATCAATATGTTCTTCTAATAATATACCAATACAAATATGTTACATCATCTATAAACCATGTGTCAATAATACTACTAAAAAATTCCTCCAACCATGTACCAAGTATGTACCAATCATGTATCAACTACTCATCAACTATGACTCATCAATATGTACCAATGTCATCAACTATACACCTCATGTATGTGCTAACTCATCAACTACTTGTCTCAACCATGTACCCAAAATGTACCTCAACCAAAAGACCTTATTAATTTCATCATCCAAATATTATTTGTAACTGTGTAATAGATCTAGTGTATATGATCACATACTTCCAAACCTTCCTTAACTTTAATAACAAGAGACTAGCATTTTCATGAACCTTTACCGTAGTCTCACATGACTAGTTTTGGATTAGTCAACAACCCTAGCTTCAAATAATCATAAATATGTACCTATAATGAATGAAGATATGAAAATAGTACACAATGTTATTCAGTGAATTTTATGAAATTCTTCTAGGTTTCACTACTTGGAACCTCTCAAAAAATGAGTTATAGAAAAAATGACATACCTTGTTGAATTTTGGCTTATTCTAGAGAGCGAAATTGTAGAGTGTTCCCCGCATGGAATATTTTTTGTATGGATATGAAAATTTTACACATAATACTAAAGATTGTACTCTAACCAACACATTTGGTCTTAATGAATTTGGATCTGTTATGAAGAAGTTATGACATTTTTACCTGAAACACTTGTTTTAGACTAGTTTCAGGACTAGCCACAAACCCTATTTTCCACGGAGTGGAAATCCAAAAATACAACCACCCACAAGTTGAAATTCGTACCACAACTACTTGGATATGTTTTCTCAATGGAATCCCAATTTGACGGTCTGAATCATTCTAGAAAAACAATTATTGTGAAAATGGGGAGATGACTTGTAAATAACATACCTCAGAAAGTATAATCAAAATAATTTATCCTCCCTTGAATTTTGGTCTTCTTTACTTCACCTTCCCTCTGAAATTAGGCTTAGATATCCTTTGGTTACCTCATTTACCTGTAGGTATTCAATATGCTTAAGTGTGTTTAAAATTGGAGAGTCTTGCCTCTTATTTATACTCTCCAAGTAGCTTCCTTAGAAGCATTTTCTAGGCCACTTTGTCCACATAGTCACCTATGTCCAACTTTTCCCAATTTTCCACTTGTCCATGTATCCAATAGCCAATTGACCACTTAACCAATTTTACTCATTTTAGGGTTAACCTTCTTATAACCACTTTCCATAATTAGAAATTTCTCCATTTACTTTTTTATTTGAATAATCCTACTTGACTTTGTCACTTCACTTTATTATTTAATAATCCTCTTTGATTTTGTCAGTTCACTTTATTATTTAAATAATACTCTTTGAATTTGTAACTTCACTTTATTATTTAAATAATCCTTTTTAACTCTGTCACTTCACTTTATTATTTAAATAATTTATTCTTTGCAAACACTTTGACTTATTTGACCTTTTGGGGCTTCAAGCCAACATATGAGGGTCCTCCAAATTCGTAAGGCCATAACTCTCAAACCATGAGGAGTTATGTGATGTTCCACAAACCAACAGAAATGGCATGACATGTATTATCCATCTAGAATATTCGTACCTGCAAATATATCAAAACTAAAACCATTATACATCAAACAAACTTGGGTCCCTTACCCAAACTTGGGTTCTCCAACTTAATATGGCCATAACTCTCTAACCGTGAGGATTTATGTGATGTTTCACATACCACGAGAAATGGGATGACATGTACTACCCAAATAGAATTGTCTTACCTTAAAATATATTAAAACTCATACCATTATACATCAAAAAAACTTGGGTCCATTACCCAAACCTTTGTGCTACCAGAATCTGCTACCGGACTTTCTCAAAGGGTTGACATCAATATACAATATCACTCTCCAATGGTTGACATCAATGAAAACCAAATATCCATCAACCTAATCCAACTATGTGACAATCTCCCCCTTTGGCATTGATGGTAATAGGAACATTGATGGCAACACTAACATTCATGCTTATACTCGTCATAAATGTTTATATCGCTCCCCCTTTGACATCAATGTCAAAGGTATCTTTCCATCTGGGGCTGCTCCCCCTAACTAAATTGTCCTTGGGTACCCCTGACTAAACTCTTCCTGAAACTGATCTCCCAACCTTAATTTTCCTTTTTATGATGCTTCCTCGTGTACATCTAAGACATATAAGATAAGCATTCAAAACCATTCATTTTGGAGTAGAAATTACTCCTAGTCTCTGATGAAGATACTCAAAGGATTCCCATGGAAGCAGTTTTGTAAATATGTCTTCCACTTATTCTTTTGTGCCCACATATTCAACTCTAATGTTCTTCTTTGCAACTTGTTCCCGTAGAAAGTGATACTTGATTGGAATGTGCTTCGTCTTGGAGTGCATCACAGGGTTATTTGAGATACTGATGACACTTTTATTATCACAATAAATTGGAATGGGCTCATCATACTCAACCTGTATATCTGTCATGTTTTTTTTCATCCATAGAACCTGTGTACAACATGTTTCTTCTGCAATATACTCTGCCTCGATTGTAGATAAGGATATTGATGATTGTTTCTTGCTTAACCATGATACTAAACACTCACCCAAGTAGAATGATGCTCCATCGGTGCTTCGTTGGTCATCAATGCAACCTTCTCAATATACATCTATGTAGTAAATAAGTGATAGATACTTTCCTTTTGGATACCATAATCCAAAATCTTATGTTTCTTTGAGATATCTGAAAATCCTCTTCACTGCTAACACATGTGATTCCTTTAGTGCTTCTTGAAATTGTGCCACCTATCCAACTTCTTACATTACATTTGATCTGGATGATGTTACATATATTGAGCTACCAATCATTGACCTGTATTTCCTTTGATCTATAGACTTTGAATCATCATCTTTTCTCAACTTGCAACTGGTTTGCATAGGAGTGGTAACTAGTTTGCAATATTCCATTCCGAACCTCTTTATCATTTCTCTGATATACTTAGTTTGAGAAATAAAAATTCTTTGGTTTCTTTGACATATATGAAGACCCCAAAAGAAGGATAATTCTCCAAGTAATTACATTTCAAATTCATTCTGCATATCCTTTGCAAATTTCTGTCTTAACCTGTCATTAGTACTTCCAAAAAAATATCATCAACATAAATTTCAATTAATAAAATACTACCTTGACTTACCTTGATGTAGAGGTTGTTGTTTGCGTTTCCTTTCCATATTTCGTAGGGATTTTTGTCATTGTTGTTTCTAAGCATTACTCTGTTTTGAATGTGAACTATTGTATGCACTGCATGTGTCCAAAAAATATCTGTCAATTTGAAATCCAATAGCATTGTTTGAGCCATTTCCTATGTAATTATCATCCATTATGGTAATGTTCCTTTGTCTCTGAGCCACTCTCTGAACCAATCTATGAATCCATGCTCTCATCCACTTTCATATACCTTTCCAAACCTTCAAAGTATTCTTACCAATCCATCTCTTTCCATACTGTTGAAGACTCTACTTGCACAACTGTCCATAATGTTGACCCATTTATCAGTATACTATCATGAAGTCTTGATTAATCTATCAAATTGTACTTATGCTAACTGAATTCTCTAGATCTATCTTCTAAAACTCTACAGAATGCTCTAAGGATGGTTCTTTGTTCATTCACAGCTATCACATAGACTCCCACTATCTAATATTCATATTACCTCAGAGTCTCTAAGTCGTATGGCTTAGAAAAATTTCTTCTCTAATGTGTATTCATCATCTCTCTAAGCTCTGACTTCTTTATTTCTGTCTATGGATTCATCTTTCAATACAATAACTGGAATTACAATCTCTTGAATGTGTTCTTTATTTACTTGTCCTTCTTTTCTTTCATTTATTTTCCAAACCTTTCTATATCCGACATCCTTCTTTTTCTCTCTAGATTTTTCTTCATCTTGTTTTATTGCCAATCTTGCGATCTATGGGACCTGGTCTTTGTTCAAATGTTCTTCATGTTTACTTATCCATACTTTCTTATATCTAATATCAATGTTCTCTTTCATGGAAGTATCAATCATGCTTCTACAATCATGAGTTATGTGTCCATAGTTATGAAATTTGTAACATTCAATGTTACGTGGGGCCACATAGGCATTTCTTTCTTGAACATATATTTTATAATCCCTACAATTTGAAACCTTATGTCCAAAGTTATTACAATAAAAAAAATGACCATAAAATAAATTTTCATACCTGGGAGTGAACGATCTTCTTTCTAGTGTAGTCCTTCTAAATTTTTGCCTTGATTGATCATGATCATGATTGAAGCTTCTTTGTGGCTTGAACATGGACGATCTTATTGAAGATGTATCTTTATTAGTTTTCTTAGATTATGGCTGACCATGATTCCTTCCTTTGAGTACTTCTGCATAACTCTTTCTATTTTCTTCATTCTTCTTTTCTACCAACATAGAGTGCTTCTCTTCATTCTCTACAACTGATGTGGATGTTTAGGTATCTTCAATGTTCTTGTTGATATTGAAGATTTTGAATCTAGTGTGACAACTTCTTCTTCAAGATTCTCAACTTCTTCTTCTTTATTCATTATCTGAGACTTCATGACCTCTTATTTTCTCTTTGCTTCTTCAAGTTGGATTTTCAATGTAATTATTTCTTCTTCCAGTCTTCTCTCTTCTTGACCAAACTCTTCCACAAGTTGGTTTAAGTCATTGTTTCTTTCCTTGAGATCATCCATCGATATATTTTCTCTATTTTCTACTTCTTCCTTTTGTGATGCTATGTTGGATTCTAAACATTTCTTTTGATATTGTAGAGTTTCTTCAATTCTTATGGCCTCTTCTAGTTGAGCTCTTAAATTCTTGATGACCTGCTGATATTTTTCAGAACCTTGAACCCATTCCTTTTGCTTCATCAATTCTTTCTTTGATGACTTGTTTTCTTCTCTTTATTTCTTTAGATATTCAATTGCACTAATCAGTGTTTCTATGTAATCAACCTCTTCTTATTCATACTCTTCCTCTTCTGAATCTGCCTAACATGATGCACATCTTTCTTCTTGTTCTGTATCTTTATCTTCTTTGGAATTTTATGAATATGTGATGGGTGAAGAATATATATCATGTAACTTATCCCAAATTTCTTTGGCTAATGAACATTTACCAACCTTTTCTCTTACTGGATTAGGTAATCCTTCCTAGATGAAATCCATTGCTATTTTGTTATTCTTCTTCAATTCCTTCTTCGCTGCAGTCTTTGCCCTTTTTGAAATATCATATCCTGTAACAACTGACAACCAAATATAATGTCCTTGTGCCTGTAAAAATACTTTCATCCTTATGCTCCACATCTCATACTTAAAACCATTCTCACCATTAAACATTGGTATTCCATTTTTATACATGTTGTTTCTCTCCATGATCTACCTTTCAGTGGTTAAACTGGTTTATGAAGGAACCTTCTCTAATACCAATTGTTAAATTACTAAGAGGTGGGGTGAGTCGGTAATAGAGAAATCTAATCCTTTTTAACCATATAATGCAAGTGTTATATCAATGTAGCATTATCATCCAATATTTGCAGAGTAAATAAACAATGAACAAATTAAAAATCATACACATACATAGTACACCATTTTTTTATGTGGAAACCCAAAGCGAGAGAAAACCAAGGAATGAATTTTCTTATATGTCTTGAATAATTTCATTCATTGGAAGCACCAAATTCCTTTTTTTTCTAGCTGCAACTGGAAGGAGGCTACAACCCCCTATGTTCTCCAACTACAACTAGAAGGTAGCTACAACCACCTGTCCTTTCCCTGTCCAACCACCCTTACGTATAAGAAKAATGATGGAACCACTGTCACACTATCACTGTGAGATATACTACAATAAACATGTACCAATAAACTTGCACTAAACAACCTGTACCAATAACCTAAACCATGTATCAACCATGCATCAACCTGTACCTCACCCTGTACCATAAACAAGTGCATCAACCATGCACCAAACTATATGAAAAAACCTGTAATAAACCTATACCATAAACAAGTGCATCAACCATGCACCAAACCTGTACGAATAATCTGTCACAACAACCTATCCAAACAACCTATGAGAACAATCCATCTCATCAACATTATCAACCAAATCAGATATACTCACCAAGACATCTCTCAAAGATGTGCATCAACCAAGCATAACACAACAACTCATAATCATCACCAAGATCAATATGTGCTTCTAATAACATACCAATACAAGTATGCTACATCATCCATAAATCATGTGTCAACAATACTACTAACAAGTTCCTCCAACCATGTACCAAGTATGTACCAATCATGTATCAATTACTCATCAACTATGACTCATCAATATGTACCAACATCATCAACTATACACCTCACGTATGTGCCAACTCATCAAGTACTTGTCTCAACCATGTACCCAACATGTACCTCTGTAATATTATTTGTAAGTATGTAACTCTGTAATAGACTTGGTGTATATGATCACATACCTGCAAACCTTCCTTAACTTTAACAACAAGAGACTAACATTTTCATCAAACTTTACTTTAGTCTCACATGACTAGTTTTGGATTAGTCAAGAACCCTAACTTGAAATAATCATAACTATGTACCTGTAATGAATAAATATCTAAAAATAGTACATAGTGTTCTTCAACATGTTTGATGCAATTCCTCCATGTGTCACTACTTGGAACCTCTCAGAAAAGGAGTTATAGAAAAAATGGCATACCTTGTTGAATTTTGGTTTATTCTAGAGAGAAAACTTGTAGAGCGTGCCCCAGATGGAATATATGTTGTATGGATCTGAACATTGTACATGGAATACTACAGACTTTACTCTAAACATCACATTTTGTCTTACTGAATTTGGATCTGTTATGAAGAAGTTATGACGTTTTTACCCGAAACACCCGTTTTAGACTAGTTTCAGGACTAGCCACAAACCCTGTTTTCCACAAAGTGTAACTCCAAAAATAAAATGAACCACAATCTGAAATTAGTACCAAAACTAATTGGATATGTTCTTTCAATGGCATCCCAATTTCACGATCTAAATCATTCTATAAAAATATTTATTGTGAAAATGGTGAGATGACCTATAAATAACATAGCTTAGAAAGTATTATCAAAATAATTTATCCTCCCTTGAATTTCGGCCTTGTTTACTTCACCTTCCCTCTAAAATCCAACTTAGATGTCCTTTGGTTACCTTAGTCACCTGTAGATATTCAATATTCTCAAGTGTGTTTAAAATGAAAGAGTCTTTCCTCATATTTATACTGTCCAAGTAGCTTCCTTAGAAGCATCTTCTAGGGCACTTTGTCCACATAGTCACCTATGTCCAACTTTGCCCAATTTGCCACTTGTGCATGTATCCAATAACCAATTGACCACTTAAACCATTTTCCTCATTTTAGGGTTAACCTTCTTATAACCACTTTCCATAATTAGAAATTTCTCCATTTACTTTATTATTTAAATAATCCTCCTTGACTTTGTCACTTCACTTTATTATTTAAATAATCCTCTTTGATTTTGTCA
>SNQJ01S0062971.1:23470-59047 GCA_010110895.2 Picea sitchensis | reverse complement strand
CACTTCACTTTATTATTTAAATAATCCTCTTTGATTTTGTCACTTCACTTTATTATTTAAATAATCCTCTTTGAATTTGTCACTTCACTTTATTATAAATAATCCTTTTTTACTTTGTCACTTCACTTTATTATTTAAATAATTTCTTCTTTGCAAGCACTTTGACTTCTTTGACCTTTTGGGGCTTCAAGCCAACATATGAGGGTCCTCCAAATGTGTAAGGCCATAACTCTCAAACCATGAGGAGTTATGTGATGTTATATATACCATCAGAAATTGAATAACATGTACTATCCATATAGAATAGTCTTACCTGCAAATATATCAAAACTCATACCATTATACATGAAACAAACCTGGGTCCATTACCGAAACCTGGGTTCTCCAACTTCACATGCCCATAACTCTCTAACCGTGAGGAGTTATGTGATGTTCCACATACCACCGAAAATGGAATGACATGTACTACCCATATAGAATAGTATTAACTTAAAATATATTAAAACTCATACCATTATGCATCAAACAATCTTGGTTGCGTTACCCAAAAATTTGTGCTACTGGAATTTGCTACCAGACTTTCTCCAAGGGTTGACATCAATCACTAAGGGTTGACATCAATCTACAATATCACTCTCCAATGGTTGAAATCAATGACAACTAACAATCCATTCCAAATTTCCATCAACCTAAGCCAACTGTCTGACAACTGTCCACCCTTTTATGGCCTCAATATTTTAAGGGTCCACTGCTATCCCTTCTTCAGATATGATATGCCACAAATAATGAATTCTATTTTGATAAAGTGAGCACTTTCGAAATTTGGAATACAACTTGTGCTCTCTTAGCACTTTAAAAAGAATCCTCAAATGATTCTCATGATCTTCCTCTGTATTGGAATATACAAGGATGCCATCCAAAAATACAATGACAAGCTTGTCTAAATATTCTTGAAAAACACCATTCATTAGGAACATGAAAATAGTTGGTGCGTTTGATAACCAAAATGACACCACTGTGAACTCATAATGACCATACCTTGTCCTAAAGGTGGTCTTTCTGATTTCTTCCTCTTTAATCCTTACCTGAAGGTATCCCAATCTGAGATCTATCTTTGAAAATATCCTTGCATCTTTCAACTGATTGAAGACATCATCAATCCTTGGTAGAGGATACTTGTTCTTTATATTCACTTTGTTCAACTGTCTTAAATTGATGCAGAATCTCAATATCACATATTTCTTCTTCATTAACAAGACTATGGCACCCTAAGGTGACACACTTGGGCATATGTACCCCTTCTTCAGAAGATCTTCCAGCTACATTTGCAACTTTTTAAGCTCTAGTGTACTCATTTTGTAAGGAGTCTTTGATATTGGAGTTGCTCCAGGCATCAAATTTATAGAGAAATCAATGTCTCGCTTTGGACGTAGTTTTGGTACCTCCTTGAACACATCTTCAAAATATTCCAGGACTTCATGATCCTCCATATTTGGCACCTTATACTTAGAATATTCCTCCATATGGGATGAAAATATTTGACAACCCTTCCTGTAACACTTCTTTGACTACATTGCTGAGATTTCCTGGATAGTAAATGATCTGGGAATTCCTTGGACTGCTCTCTCATTTCCTTCCTCATCTAGGAAAGTGAATTCCTTGTTATGACATTCTAATAGGGCATGGTGTTGGTATAACCAATCCATACCAATTAGGAAATCATATGATCCCAAATGAAAGATGTTCAAATATTTCTTGGTACTCAGTCCATTCATTCCCACTGGACATGATTTAACCAATTCAACAACTTTCCTCTTGGATCCTGTAACTAGATGTACCAGCCAAGATTTATCATGCTTGATTATTGGAAAAATAAATCTCTCCACAACTTTAGTATATATGTAACTATGACTAGCTCCTAAGTATATTAAAATAGTAAATGCATGGTTATTGATCATACCTTCAACTTCAATCACATGTGATAGAAAATCATCTTGCTTGTTGTCCAAGGATTCATAGATCCTTGGCACTCTTCTACCCATGTCCTCCATTGTTTCTCCTTGTTGAACTTGGTGAACAACTCTCACCTTGTCCTTTCTATGAGGGAAATATCTATACCTATGATATTCATTACAACCCCAACATTGCATAGGTGTCTTCCTTGGCCTTTTCCCACCTACTTCAGCCATCCCGAGCTCCCTCAACATTGGATGTCCTTGAGGACTATTTCTAAAAAATGGTGGTTTTCTCGCCCTCTATCTCTGCTCCTTCTTGAACTTCTTTTTGTCTTCCCAAGTTATTTGGAAAGTAGGCTTTCCCCTATGTTGATCATATAATAATTTTTCTCTCCTTATGGTTTCTTCCATAGTTTTGGGATCATCATATTGGATTTTTTCATTGATAAAAGATGGCAACCCACTCAGATACCTCTGAATCTTGATTGTCTCGTCCTTAATGAAAGGGACATACTTCAACAAATCTAGAAATATCCTTTCATATTCATCTATATTCATGTTGCCCAATTTAAGTTTGAATAACTCCTTCATCTTTCTGTCATAGTATCTCTTGGTTAAGTACTTATTTTCAAAATGTATCTTGAATTCCTTCCATGTAACATTCTTCTCTCTGATGTGCTGCACTTTCAAAAGATGATCCCACCACATGGATGTCTTTCCTTTCATCTAATAGATTGCAATTCTTCCTTCTTCATGAGAGGAATAATTATGTAATTGAAAATATTTCCTCATTCCAAGTAGCCATGTTTTAGCCTCTTCATATTTCTTATGCTCTCCATCAAAAGTAGGAGGTTTATCTTATTCATTTATCCTCTCAAATCATCCATCCAAGACTCCCTATGTTTCCTAACAGGGGATGGACTTGAGATACTATGTTCTCTCATATGGGAATGCTTTTGGGAGTGTTGGTGATGTCTTCTACCACTCCTTGTCCTTCGATTCTTCTAAGGGGTCTTGTGACTTTCTAATTTGCTTGATCCACTCTCCTTATCCAACTTATTTCAATTATTTCTAGGCTCCTCATTAAATTCATATTGAAGTATTCCTATTTCTCCTTGGATCTATTAAGTCTTTCATTATCTACCTGGTGAACTTGGACATCTTTCTGCAAATTTTTAATGATGTTCATAATTATCACTTCTTTATCTATTTCTTCTCCATGCCCATTGGCGTTTGTTCCTTAAACTCTAAAATGGATATCCATTCTCTAAATTCATCCTCTGGACTATAAACATCATGTGCTTCCTCCATTTCTCTGCACTATGCAACAATTCAGTTCAGTTCTGTCAACTGTTAACTCTGCAAAATGTGCAGTCAATCGAAATTTTGTGAGGCTATTAGACTTAATAATTTTCTAGAAAAATATAAACCAATATGGTTCAAAAAAATAATATCTGACTCCATTTTTTGTAGGTCTTGGTTGATCAAGAACCCTTCATTCTTCTATCTCTAAGGCCTACTCTATTCTACAAAACATTTCAGGTGCCAACCCCTTTTTCTTCATCCCTTAATTCACATGTGAGAATGACTGTGACCAAGTGCTATTATTTGGGTGCTTATCTAGAGCCTTGAAAATTTGGGGCTCTGGAGCTTCGAAGTTTTCCCTTTCCACACATCTCAAACATCACATAACCTTGAACTAGTGAATTCACGGAGGACGATGGATCTGCGGTCCACATTCTCTGTTAAGATCTACGATGGATAAGAGCTTCGAGACTCCCGGTTTCGACGGTTTCCAAATCACATCACAATAGATCTCCCAGGGTGTTGCATTGGCAAACTCACAAAATGGGGTGGATCAATGGTCCATGGCTTCCCAACATCCTACAACTGATAATTACTACAAAAATCTGGAATTTGGGAGTTTTAGACTGCCCATACTCTCAATCCTTCTAAAGTGCCAAGTCTCTGGACTACTACATCTGGCGCCATGTGTCTACTGGGGTCAAGTTATCATGGGCCCAGTCTGGTTAAATTATTTTCCAAGGTTTTAACTACTTTAGGTATCATCAAGGGCCCCACTACCCATGCTCGAGAGAAGTGGCATGTCACAGATACTATAAGCGGACACGTGACCCAATTAGATGAGTGACACGTGTCACGTTCTAAATTTCATTTGATTCTTCCAAAGGTTCTTAACTCACTGACACATGGCACACATCCCATGTGTCCACATCATCCCTGGTGATGTAAACATGCCACGTCACTTTGGGACTTCAGGCTTTAGAATATTTTACACTTTCATTCTTCAAATCTCTCGAACTCTGAACTTATGAACTATTTTACCTTCTGGGGTGCACATGCTACATTTGTCAACAATTAAGGTGGTGGCACATGGAATGTCTAGGAAAGGTCCACATCACCACTGGAAATGTCATCATTCCACGCCACTTCTGTTCTTCATCTTAGGGACTTCGGGCTGCAGGAATTTTCACACTAGCACACATAAACTTCGTTGAAGTCGTGAAGTCCGAAGTACTTAGGGATTAAATTTCCTACACCTTTTCTAAATCTAACGATTGTGAAGGGTTTTCCTTCTCCCAAATAGATCCTACAACCCAAATTTAAATCTCATGGCCCAACACAATGATTTTTGTGGATTCCTTCCTCTATAGGTTTTCTTGAACCACTATGATTCCTGAGCTTTTGAACACAATCCATGTGTTTCCACGGTGCCTTCTTGGAACCCAAGGACTCTCTAAGGTGCATACTTTGTGCCTCTCAACAACAATTCACTTTGAGACCCTTGTTTCAATAACCACTAACATGGCCCATCTAGGCTCAGTTTCAAAACCATGGCTTTGATACCAAATTGCGACGTCCCCAACCACCACTAGACTAGGAAACATCACTTCCTCAACATGCTTTTCTCTCTTATACCAACTTGTAACGTCCCTAGCCTTCAAACCAACTAGGAAACGCTAATGAGACAAACTTCTTTTGAGGAAATAATCACATATAAAACTTAACAAGAAATTAAAGAAATGATATGGAAACATACATGCAGTGAGACACATGATATTATTACAAGAATCACATACATGCACCTAAATACATCATTAAACAATAAAGCACATAAAATATACTTATATATTTATTGAAGTGCACCAACTATGTGCAGACCTTCCACAAACCTCCCAACACTTCTCATCACTCTCAACAGTGGGTCAGAGCTGGGACTAAACTCCACCAGGCAAGGGATTCCTAGGCTAGGCAGGGACAACACGAAGTTGCATAGTACAATAGGAAGGATTTCCTCCAAGGAGTCACTTACGCCCACATCTCACAGAATCTCAATGCCCACATGCCTATCCCAACCTAGGAGTATACACCTTCATTGTCCAAAAATCCATCGACTACTTCACCTCTTTTTTGGGGGCTTCAATAATAGGATGGATGAGAAATTCTTAGAGCTCTATTGCTACTACTAGGATCCCTCCAGGAGAACTCACTTCCTCAACACACTCTCTCACCTGGAGAGAGTTACTCATAGGCCTAACAACCTGCTTCTTCTATCCACGGGCCTGACACCCTTCTTCTTCACTTTCAATCCTCAATACACGAGCATGGTGATGGAAACAAAAGAAACTAGGCATGGGGAAATGATACAAATAGGACAAAATGCAGGAAACATGTAGGGTATGGTGTAGGAGGGGTGTCAATTTGGTTCTATTGCAGAGGTTTGATGTGGTTCAGGAATTAAACAAGGCATATTATGGTACTCGGTGCTTGTTGGGTGCGTTGGTACAAAAATGGCCAAGAGAGAACCCCAAAACAATATGAATTCTCACTTATATTACATGTGCCTGAGTTGATACATGGTGCACATGAAGCACGTTCCTCTCCATTTGGAAGTTGTACTTTCTTTCCAAAGGAACTTAGGATATAATTGTATCCCACTCACAACATTTAGAATAATAATATATTATTCTATTGGACTTAAGCTCTTAATCTTAGCCCCTCATTCTAGCCTCTCATCCCCCTTCCCTTACCCAACCTAGTGGAGATTAGTCCCCCATAAATATTTCTTCATGGTCGGTCTACATGCAACAATGTATTTTTATTAATAATCTGCATAATTACATATACAAAAGCAGGCCGAATGGCCTTAGCCTCTAGGCTCTCTGGATTAATACACACATAATCCCATCAGCTTATAATACTTATCTCACCATCCTATAAACATCATTACATTCATGATTACATATGGGGCTTAGCCTTGGGGTATTACAGTATGGATGTTGACTCATCCCTAGTGACTGGGCTAGGTTGACCAAAAAATTGACTGTGAATATATTTCGATCCGTAACTTTGTTTGATGAACCGTTTACGCAATTTTAAATATTACGATGTTATCTTAGCGATGATGTCGGTTTTTCCAAGCTTTGAGGACTTTGAATATTTTCCCTTTCTCATTTGTCAATGCCATTCTAAGCCTCTTGGGACACTTCTGAAACTTCTATGATGTTCCCTAGATCCTTCCAGATCATGCCTCCCAACTAAAAGGACTTTTGGTCCCCAAAGTATTTACATTATAAGTTTCATTCCCATTGGACTTACAAAACAAAACCCATACCCAAACTACCTCACAAGGCCTAAAAATATCAACATGTGCAAGAAAATAAGTGATATCAAACAATTATCACTTTTACACAATGTCCTTCTATGGGGCCTGAATAACAACATGTGATTTACAAATATGGCCACTCTCTACTAACTCAAGGATTTTCCCCATTCATTCAATCATTACGTCGAACAAATCCTCTTTACTGAGTTGTCCTTTCTCTAGTAGTTGGTTTCCTCCTGGTGGCAAATTTCCCTACAACACTGCCTGATTGGTTGTCTCCCTCAGAGTTGTATTCCTGGTCTTCTTGTTCCTCTTTGGATGTAGATCTAGATTCAAGGCCCAACACGTGGTCTCATGATGTCCATCTCTGCTACAATGGATGTAGTATCCTTTCTCCCTCAGATTTGTATTTCCCCTACTCCTTTATGTGTGTGGAGAGTGATATTCTATCCTCATCTTTTTCCTAGTTTCCATAACCTTCCTATACAAGGATTTCCTCTTCCAACACTAGGACACTGTGTGGTTATTCAATCCAGAAAAAGTGCATGGTCTTTGATGCCACAAGATATTTTGTATATTATTAACATGCTTATAATAAAATGGAATTTTAGATTTTCGATATTTCCTATAACTTGGTGAGTTGTCTCTGGAGTCATAATGGCAAGAATATTTGGCCTCATATCCTTCATTGTGATTCACATCTCTCCATAGAGATGTCTCAAATCCTCGATCATGAGAATTTGTGCTCTCATCCTGCACTAAATCATTTTCATCTCCTGATGAACTGTTGAGTTATGGGATCTCAATGATTGTCTTGGGGTCCTCTTCCCGAATGGTTTTGGAGATTTCTCCAACATCCTTTGGCACATAACATATCCTGACATATCAAGGCCAAACCACTTCCTCGATGGGATCCACAATACCTTGGACATTACCTCCAAGGCCTCATCCTTCCTATCCCATTTTTCCCCTCAACTTTAAGTCAATGCATGAAGTATGTTGTTCAAGGACTTTAAAAGAGTCATCAACATTAATAAATAAAGGAACTAAACACAGTTTATTTACCTTCATCCCAAGCTGGGACTATTGGTCTTCTTCTGGACATGTGAGAAGGATCAGTGGAAGATGCTTCTAGGAATCCTCCTTGGTTTCTAAATACTTAGATTTCATCTTCAATTGCTTGACAAAGTGTGTATGCATTTTCATTGTCATGCTAGAACCCATAACTGGTGAAGTTTCCATGGTCACAAAATGGTCTTATCACCATCTCATTCATATATCCTTCCCCTGTCTTCACCTTCATGGCTTGCAACTGTTCTTGCATCTTATGGTTCTCCTCCTCTGCAACATCTAACAATGTCTTCAATCCAACATTCTCTTCTTGTAGGATCTGGTTGAGCTCTCGAAGCTCATCGAACCACAACTATTTTGGTGATCTCACCATTCTTAGATTCAACACCTGCTATCGGTATTAAGCTTGATATGATACCACTTGATCTGAACTTGTGGGGTGATTAGTTTCCAATAACTGTTTGATCTTGTCACTCCTCCAAAGTGTTAGTTATAGATCGTTTTACTTGACTGAATTGAAATTAAGGGTATAGTTTAAGTCTTTATAGAATTGAATCCAAATTGAATTAAATAATCTTTTAGATTCTTTATGTGTTATATGCCATGCTTTCATTTACTAATCTATGTGCTTAAATTCATTAAAAGCAACATAAGAACATAATACACATAGGATATATGACACTTCCATTGATAACGAAGTTCACCCAATGTGGGCTACGTCTCTGGGTCTTTCCCCAAAAATTGACCATTTTATTCTCCTCTCTATAATGATGTCTCTCCTTTACAAGTTGAAATGCCAAAATAACTTTTCGGTGATGAAAACAAGAGCTCGTAATGTGATCAGGAATGTTTACAAGCTTCACAAGTTATCATGCTCATGAGGCATCCATGATGCTGACATGGACATCATTACCTCAATACATAAAAAGAGGAAGAATAATAAATGACCCCCATCATCATGGAGTCATAAAATTCCCTAGATCTGCTACTCAAATCCAAGCATATATGCAGCCCATACACCGATCCTGAAACTATGAGATTCCTGACTGCTTCGTTGGCCACTTATCATCCAAGTTCCACAAATTTTCTTTCGCATGTAGCTGATTTGTTTATGTGTAAGAAGAGAAGAAATGAAGAAATATAAGGAATAAGATGGTCTTGTTGCCTTGCTGCAGCCTTTCCATGCTCCTTCAAACCTGTATCAAGCATACTATGATGTAACTTTTAATGAGAAAACAACATAACAAAAATTATGCTTACATTGGCTCTTCCAGAATTTATCCTGTTGATCGGAGTCTCTGCTACTTAAACAAACATATTCATTGCATTCGCTTTGTTGAATTACCCAAAATCGAATGTCAAATTGTCTCCATCAGGCATTGTCACCTTCAGGCCTCCTCTAGACCTCTACCGCGATTCGCATGGAAATATACAATTAATTCATTACATTGCATCAAAATCCATGCTTGGTACGACCTCATATGGACTGGTGTGCGCTTCTCCTCCCCGCGCATTGGCGAAAATTAGTTCTTAAAATAAAACTTCCGTGGATTAAAAAATGTGGGCATTATCCCAATCGGTTGACATAGGTTATGTTAAGGCATTTGTTGGGGGAGGTCTTGGGGTCAAACCTGTGGGCCTCCCTTTTTAGTGATCTTTTGTAAGAAAACGCCATATTGGTGTTTAACCACCATGACCACCACTACATTTCGGGTGTAATCCAGATATGGTGGAGGTTTGAACCGACTTTAGTGGGATCCTTCCATATTTGGTGGATTGGGTACAACCTTTCTTTAATTTTGGCGTAGATTCAGATATAGTGGAAATCTGCCAGATTTGGAGGAAAGGGGTTGGTTGTTGGCCAATCGTTTCTTAATTTGAATTTTCAGTTTTCTGGTCCTCCTTGGGCATTTTTCCACTACCACGTGGAAGCCTATGACTCGACCACATGGAGATCATCCATTGGCATGCTTATCTTCCAATATTCTGATTGTACCTGCCACTTGTGACACTATCAGTAGGCCACATGGCATATCCTGGGTGGTTCCATGTGGTGTCACCTAAGGGTGCCACATGTCACATAAGGGTGCAACATGTCACATTTTCATTGGCCCATTTGGTGTCTCAAGGTGCCAAATTAGCATGCCACATGGCACACTATCATTGGACCACATTAGCATGCTGACATCATATTGGCATCACTACCACTGTGCCTGCCATGTCCTGTACAGGTGCCACATCACCTTCTGCCTGGTCAACTTACCACATCACCTGTCAGGTGGTTGTACAAATGCCACATGTCTTCCATGTCCTCTATGGTATACCACGTGGTTGTATAGAATACCAGGTGGCACTTTCTCATTGGTCCACATGTTGACTCAAAAATTCTAAAAATGAGTGACACGTGGCAGCCTTTGCTGCTACCACGTCATCATGATAATGTCATGCTAACATCATCATGACACGTGTCAATATTTGATTGCACCACATACTTTGTATAGATGATTATGTCATCCGTACTGATGCTATCGTTAGCAGTATGGATGTTGACTCATCCCTGTTGACTGGGATAGGTTGACCAAAACTTTGACTGTGAATATCTTTTGATCCATAATTCCATTTGACGAATTGTTTACGTTGTTGGGAATATTATGACGTGCTCTTTGTGATTAAGTTAGTTTTTTTTTAGCTTTGAGGATTTTTAATTTTTTCCCTTTCTCATTTTTCGAGGCCATTCTGAGCCTCCTATGACACTTTTGAAACTTTTGTGATGTTCCCTAGATCCTTCTGAATCACACCTATGCCCCAAAATTGAGGTAGACTCAAGGCTCTTATCGGAGCTTCCCACTGTGTTGACAAACCCATTTCCGCATAATCAACATATGGCCTTAGGGACCTCCAACATCGTAAATTCGTCAAGTGGGATTCAAAACCCCTTAGCACATGAAGGTCTCCATCTGTGCATTAATATGGTCAATTATCATATTGATGTATCCACTTGATCTCATGATTGTAGTTCTTCATAGACTTTTATAGGTCTAGAGTCTCCTCCTCTGGAAACACCCTTGCAGATCGAAAAGCTAAAACCTCCACCTCATATTTTGAAGGGAGTACTAAAGAACTCTGCACACAATCCTAATATGAGAGTCTCCAAAAACTATTTCATTGTTAAATATTTGGGCCAAACCCCTATGCGATGTCGGCTTTGGAGGTTCTCTAGACGTGTCCTTCACAGAGGAACACCTTTTTATCTATGTTAGGATCTCTAGACCTGTGTGGCTCAAAGGTTATCAGGTTTGACTTCACATATGTTAAGCCTTACTTACCTTAACACATGGCCTTTCAAATCCATGTGGAGTACATGAAAATTACCATCAAACATACTGTAATTGATGAAGGTGTTGCGACATGCATGATTTCCCTAACCAGTTGCAAATCCATTGGCTCTTTGACCCTGTCTCAATCTATGACTATGTTAACCACATTTGATGGGAATTCGTTTCAACCCCAAGATACTTCACAATTTTTTGGTCAAGTTAGGTGGGAAGACTATGGAGGTCGATGCTGAGGTGGTCGATGCACCTCTTGACTAGAATTTACTACTAGGGAATAATTGGACTTATTCCATGACAACCATCGTGTCATCTATTTTTTGCACGTTATGTTTTCCTCATGAAGGGAAGATAGTAATGATTGATCAATTGTACTTTGTGCATATTATTCCTAGTGCATCAGATGGACCTTCGTTCCCTATGATTCATAATTTGCAGTAAGAAATTGAGGATATTGGTGTCGAGATGTATTCCTCCTTGATGGGTAGTTTTTATTTCATGGCACCAATTCACCATATTCATTCCACTTCCAGTGAGTCTTCATCGTCAATCAGGTCTGGTCCTTTCCGTGCTTCATATTTTAATCACCCTTGGACCCTACCTTCCACAATTATGTCATATGAAGGTCAGTCACACATTGGGATGGAAATTCCATTGTCAACAAAATAAGTTGTGTATCAGGCTATTCTAAATGCTATTGTTGACCCATATCCTTCCTCCTCGAAGATGGATGAGGTGGATCCTGTTTTAGAGCCCATATGGTATGCCTAATCATCTTTTTCACATTATTTATTCAATGAGACTTTAATTTCATATGAATCCATCTTATAGGCCATGTATGGTCCTGACAGGCCTTAGGACAATATGCATCATCAACCCTATTTTCTCCCAAAGATTGTTAAGATTAAACAAGATGAATTTAGATCTACCTTGGGTGATATGGTCACTCACACAATGGTTCCATTATATACACATGGTATTTATGATGAAGGAAACATGGTGGATATTTCTCCTACCACCATGATCGACATCTCTCATATCATTGGTAAAATTTAGAACATCTATATCAGTGTGGATTGTTCTCCTGAAGAAATTTAGGTCTACACCGATCTCTTCAAAGAATTCTGAGATGTATTTTCTTGGTGATATGAATATATTCTAGGGATCAACCCCAACATTTTTGAGCATGATATTAAAACATATTTGAATTCTAAACCTATTCTACAACATCTTAGAGTTGTTAATCCTAGAAAGGCCCCCACTATTAGGGAATAAGTATAGAAGCTACTTAATGTTGGTTTCATATAACCAGTTCCCTTGATTGAATGGGTGTCCAATCCCGTTCATGCAAATAAAAATCAAGGAACCATCCGTGTGTGTATGGATTTTAGAGACATGAATAAGGCATGTCCTAGAGATAACTTCCCTACTCCCTTCATTGACCATATTATTGACGAGTGTGCGAGAATAAAATTCTTTTACTTTATGGATGATTTTTAGGGTATAATCAAATTTATATCAAACCCGAGGATCAATACAAGACGACGTTTATTTTTCTTTGAGGTACTTTTTCATACCGAAAAAATCCTTTTGATCTAAAAAATGATGGAGTGACCTTTCAATGTGCCATGACCTTTTTATTTCACGATATTAATAATATCGTCGAGTCTTACTTAGATGATATCATTGCTCACTCTAGCAATAGAGTAGATCTCTCCACTCACCTTCTATTAGTATTTGAAATATGTCATTATTATCGCATTCGATTGAACCCTCACAAGTGCATCTTCTACGTTAGGTCTAGTCATCTTTTAGGATTCATAGTGTTTGAGCATGGGATCATGGTAGATCCTATGAAGGTTGAGACAATACTTTGATTTCCTCCCCCACACAATATTCAAAAACTTCAAGGTTTATAGGGGAAGGCTAACTTCTGGCATCATTTCATAGTAAACTATTCCAATTTAACTAAAGGTTTTATGCGTCTTTTGAAGAAGGACACTCCATTTATATGGGACAAACAAACCCAAGAATCCTTTGATTCTATTAAGAAATATTTGGTATCAACGACTCTGTTGAAGCCTTCAGACTACAATAGAGACTATTTTCTTTATATCACCGCATTCAAAAGGACGGTTGGTATGGTATTGGTTCAGGATAATGATGAGCTCCATGAGCTCATTGTCTAATATCTCATTTGAAACCTATTTCGTCCTAAACTTAAATACTATCACATAGAGAAGTTGGCCTTGGATGCCATACATGCGGTTCAAATATTATGAAATTATATATTACTTTGAAAAACTACCATGGTTATAGATATCAATCCACTTTAATATGTCCTTACTAGGCATATGGTAGGGGGGAAATACAATAAGTGGATTGCTGTTTTGAAAGAATTTGATCTCGATTTTGCTTCTACGAAATCTAAGAAATCACTAGTTTTTGTCGAATTGATGTTGGACATCCCTCGACTTGATGAGGACATATTTCATGATGATTCGTTCATGGATGAACATATTTTTATTATCTTGTCTTCAAACCCCTGGTATGGAGACATTTTTATTTATATTCAAACCTTGAAGCTGCCCCAACATCTGTCAAGAGACGATTGACAATGTGTATGTCTTGAAGATAATAACTAACTTATTATTGGTGACACTTGTATTGTCGAGGGGTGGATAATATATTACATCCTTTCTTGACTCAAAAAGAAGATGAAGTTGTTATCAATCACTATCATAGTGGGGCATGTGGTTTTCATTTATTTGGTCTTGCGATAGACCAAAAGATATTGTGATTTGATTATTTTTGGTCATCAATTTTTAAAGATTACATTGAAGTGGTCAAGAAGTGTCACCCTTTCCAGGTGTTTTCTCGAAAAATGCACTTGCACCCAACCCCTCTTCACCCAGTCATGATTGTCGGTCCCTTCACCAAGTGGCAGGTGGATTTTATGGAATGCAACCCATCCTCAGCTGGGGGGCACCAACATATTATCATGGCTGTAGATTATTTTACTAAATGGGTAGAGGTCATGCCTACCGTTAAATCCGATGGTAAGAATACAACATTATTCATGTTCAACTAGATTATAGCCCAGTTTGGAATCCCAAAAGATATTTTCATTGATCATTGTCGTCACTTTTAGAATGAAATGATGAAAGCGTTAGCATAAAAAATGGGGTTTAAGAATAGTTAGTCCTCCATTTTATTATCCCCAAGAAAATGGACAAGTAGAGGCGATAAATAAATATCTCAAGACCATTTTTCAAAAGACTATTATCCATAGTAAATATGATAGGCATCTGATGCTTTACACTGCACGTTGGGGATACCAAACCATAGTAATGACTTTCACTAGTTTCTCTCCTTTTTAGTTAGTACATGGTGTTGGAACACATACAATTATGAACTTTTGAGCTTTTTACTTTTCACCAAATGAAAATATGATTTTACCCAAAGAAAGAGGAAACTTGGTAAATGCCATTTTAATTTTAAATCTAATTCATTGTTGATTAGATAATAATAAGGTGTGCATGATGTCCATCATTGATGAGTTTTCCCTTTTGATCGAACAATCCTAATAGCGCTCGGAGTTCTGGAGCCGCTTGAATTTTAAAGAGGTAAATACATAATGATCACTTTGGAGATCCGCTCTTTGAGTATTTCAAGAAGTCTTAATAATAAAAACTAGAAAACCCTGAAACCGGAATGTGTTTGCTCACATCTTTTCATAAACATTTTAAAGGAACAAGTCTTAGGACACATGTACCTTTTGAGTCTTTCCTGAGTCGACACGTGGTACCCATTTTCGACTTCTCCACTGGAGGATTCACACGTTTCCAAGTAACATGTGGCACCTCTCTTTTCTTGACACATCATCCAGAGTGACTTCATCTATGCCATGTCACTATGGGAGATGATCCTTCAAAAGTTTAACAAAGAACTAATTAACGAATTATTGAAGTACCAAAATGTCTAAGTATTAAACGTTTAAATAATTAAGTTAATCATGATCAAGAGATAATTAATGACTCTACGGTTCAAACTTCATATTTTTTCCCTGTATCATATTCTAAATACGTCGAAGTCTAAATTTCCAAAATACATAAAATTAAATGCAATTAATTAAGACTTAAAATCAATTATTTGATAATTAATTTCTTTGTGATTTTGGGTTTCGGGAGGTTCTTCTCGAGATACATCAAAAATACTTGAAGTCCGAACTCCCAAAACACTTGAAGTTAACGCAACATATTAAACATGATTAATTCATGTTTTACAAACGATTATTCATAAATTATTCTTTTCATGGATTCGGGATTCGGGAGGTTCCCACCCTGTCACATCTAAAAATTCTGAATGCGAACCATCGAAGTATTGATGGCATTTATGACTAATCAGGGAGAATTATTCAATTGCAGATCACTAGGTAGACATTTCCATTAATATTAATAAATTTTCATGAATGAAGTTATACGAAAATCAATGAATCTGTTTTGAATAAAAGCACTTTGATTTCAAATTTATTTTCACCTTCTGCAATTAGCAAATTTTATCAGTTTGAAAGACTCACGAATTTTCTCTACAACAGGTAACTTCACTCTGTCTCCTTAGAAATTATGGCACCACAGAAGATAACGAAAAAATTATGATGTGGCAGGTGAGGATTTAAACCCAAATGCGGACATTCTTTCAAACACCACGCTGCGAACCATAGACACCGTCAAAACTTGGACACAGGTTTTCAAGATTATGGAACAAGAAATCATCAACTGCCTGAAGGAATTTACTGAAGAAGAGGATGACACTTATACAACTAAAATCAGACAGATAGCACAATCAGAGATGCACAAGATAACAACACAGCCAAGGCTCATGCCTTATAACGACATGATAAGATAGGCCTTGGAGCATGTTGACGTACATACTAGAAGCATCATCAACCATTAGCAGGTTTCCATCGGATCTCTCTGACCGAAACATATGCAAGTAATTTATAAACTCTCCCCTAATCCTAGATATACATACAATGTTGCATTCATTGTAGAGTTCAAGAAAAAGGAGTGTGTTCAATACGACATAAACTATCACAACATAATAAATTCATGGTGGGGGCACCCGAAGAGATTCAGAATCAATTCTCATGGTATATATGCCACAACATCCTTGGACACTCATATGGTGTACGTATCCATGATGCTATGTCAATTGTTTAGGAATAAAATACCTACACATTTCTTGGTGGAATGGGAATCCATCATGCACGAGGTAGTTGAAGGTTTCAATTTCAATTGGAACAAATTGTTTTCCGATAAATTGTCCAAGGGGATTGTCAAATATAAAACATTAAAATCAAAAGGACAACATGTCCCCTTTTACATGTCAACATATATCATGTATTCTATATTCTTCATGACACCTTTTTCGTTTATGAATTGGATTTAGACCTCGATCAATGTCGAACCTATTCATTTCTACCATTCCAATCTATGGGAAGAGAAATCCAAAGATTTATTTTATGAAATCTGTCACAATGTTGTGGTTCATGTTCATATATCCATGTATGGTCACCCACCTCCCTGGATTTTAGACAAGATTATGGGAAACCTGGGTAAGCTAGCCGATTGGTTTATTGAGGAGAACGTCTCCTACATTTGGGTTTTTGGTCACTCAGTTCCTCCCCATTATCTCCCATGATTTTTATCATACCGACTGGTATGCAGAGAATTGGCCTACTAGACAGTGACAAGAGGCATCAACAAGGAGCTGAAAGCAGTATGGAAAAAGGTATGGCTGAATTTACCTATTCAGGTTGGCATGTTTTCATTACTAGATTTCGGTCACTCCAAAGTGGAGGTTGTGGCTCTGGAGGATGTCAAATTGGTTAACATCAATTTCAAAAGACACGATCCATATAATATAGTGGAAAACCACCTGGACCAATTCAATATGAAGCGATATATGCACAAGAACTCCCCGTATGACGAAATA
Source organism: Picea sitchensis (assembly GCA_010110895.2). NCBI lineage: Eukaryota > Viridiplantae > Streptophyta > Pinopsida > Pinales > Pinaceae > Picea > Picea sitchensis. The sequence continues at coordinate 42,065 of SNQJ01S0062971.1, read as the reverse complement.
TTTAGGGGGGTTAGATATTATGAGGAATTTCAAGGAAGATTCCAAACCCTGCCCCTGAATCAACAAGATGGTTTTTTCATCTTTCAAAAACATAGGCGAAATAGTCTACCAAAGATACTACAAGGAGAGAAAATAGACACTCCCTCTTCTAAGGAAACTGTGCCTGCAGATTTTGAATAAAGTCACTTCGGTAAACATAAAGTTGAGGAAACCCCAAAGAGATCAGATGGCTTAACACAATAATTAGAAGCATCATTGTTAGGCCAACTAAGCCCCCAGGCAATAACTCAACTCAAAGATTTCACAAAGAAGGGAAAAAATGTGCCTCCTTCATCACCAACTACCCCTGTTGGTACCTTGAATACAACAGAGGAGCAACAGTCCATGGAGATTGCTACTCCAATTACATTGCTTACCCCTTTGCAATCCATCTTCGGAAATCCTAATTTTGAAATTGTTTTTGTAAGTGATCTTACCCCCATCTCGCCCGAAGAAATGCCTCCTTTGGATTTCTTTTCTAGTAAGAAACATAAGGCTATCGTCAAAAGGGAATCACACTAGAAATATGGAGTAATAACTAAAAGGCAGAGAATGGTGTATGGCGGGAATGATTGATATGATCCAAAATTTGCAAAAGAAGTTGCAGGTTCGTTAGGTGCTTTTGCCGCTGCCAATCAATGGTCTGTGGAAAATTTGACCGAACAACTGAAACATAAGTGTCTATTGGTAGATCAATTGAAAAAGCAGATATACATTGATGAGAATACTGTCTGGAACAGAATGAGTCAATAATTCGAGCAAATTAGAGATAATGATTGACAACAAATTCAAGAGCTCTGGACCAACCTTGATGAGCTCCATCAAAGTTCAAAAATAAGCCAAGGTGTGATCACTCAATGTGATGAATTGATAGGAAAAATGCAAGGTATATTGGAGATGACCAAAGGTACCATGATAGAAATTTCATCCTTCCAAACTCAAGCATTTGAAATAAATGAGAAGTTGGAAGATGCCCAACAGGACCTTTTTCTGAAGGTAGATGCTATCCAAAAGTGCTACAAGGAAGTAGACATTTCTCTGAAGGACATTTACATCAAGGAAAGAGAGGCCCATTAAAACTGAGTTAAGTTTCAAGAAGCCATCATATTGGTATAGAAAGATAATGTCCCTGATTTTCCTATGTTCTCCCCTTCTGAACAATTAAGAGTTGATATGGCTCTAAAGGTCTAGGAGACAAATCTGGCAGAAAGAAAAAGATTTTCCAGAGAGGTAAAGGAGGATTTCCTGGAAGCGTTTTTATCATTAGACAAAAGGCTAATCGATTTTGAGGGAAGTAATATCACGGAAGCCCTAGGGAAACTTTATATAGAAATGAACCAACAAATTTCCAGAAAGAGTGAAGAGGAAACTCTGGAATCCATTCAAAAAATGAGCTAGAATGATCTTCTTAAAATCAATAAATGGCTAGTGAATCCAAGCTCTCAATTTCAGGCCATAGCTCAAAAAGTGAAAAGGATCCAAGAAAATATGCCTCGGGTAGAAAGGAAGTCATTCACTTTCAAGGTAAATGAAACAATCGATCCGTAAAGGTTTGTGGTGGAATTATTGGATAGATGCAACCAATGTATTTAAAATAGAAAAGCAAGCATAGCTAGGAGCCAGTAAGAAAGCATGCACAATACCCTTTCCTTTTCCCTCTCTACCTTATACCTTCCAACTACCACTTATCTCATTCACTCTCATGCTAATATCCCCTTACTTCCATTTCATTATTATACACTTGTCCCATTATCATTCTTGTTAGTGTTTCATGGAAACTTGCATAGGAGATCTAGATAAAACATGCACAAACAAAGCTTATCAAGAAAATGAAGAGAGATTCAATATGGAAGAATGAGAAAATATATTCACACTACTCCAATAAGTTGATGATTGATACATAGATCATGATCAATATATCAATCATTCGCTCATTGGAGTAGTTTGAATATATTTTCTCATTCTTTTATATTGAATCTCTCTTCCTTTTCTTGATAAGATTTGTTTGTGCATGCTTTAGCTAGATCTCCTATGTAGGTTTTCATGAAACATTGACATGGTATCAGAGATATGTTTCTTGGAACAAGCCAGACAAGCCAAAGAATAAGGAAAATCAGAGTTTCGGTGAGCTAAATCCGTGGTCGTACCTTTCAATAGTTATTCCTCCCAAAATATTATGTTTTTGAGGAAATGGCCCATGTTGAAAATAAATAGACCCATTTTGGATGTGGGGTGTCAACCATTTGGCGATATTATTCACCATTTTCTTATAAAGTAATCCACAAGACAGCCTCATGAAACTGATACGAATCTATGGTTGTACCTTTCCATTGTGATTTCTCCCAAAGTATTAATGTTTTAAGGAAACAACCCACATGGAAAGTAAATCGACCCATTATGCAAGTGGGTTTTCAACCATTTGGCGCGATTCCTCACTGTTTGATCAGAAAGTAAGTCAGAAGATCATCTCCTGAAACTGATACGAATTTTCACTTAAAGTGCCCTTTCTGCTATGATTTCTTAATTTTTCACTTGTAGATTGAGAGTAAATTTTTAGGGGTTCTTAGAAACAATGGGAGAGATGGATAAGACAATTATTATATAGTCAAACTTGGTGGTAATCCTCACACCATCCAATTATTTTGATTGGAAGCCTAAGGTGACATTCCAACTCAAAATAAAAGGACTGTATAATTTGGTGATGGCGAAAGAAATGAAACCTACATCGGTGATTGAAAATATGAGATGGACGAACTGTAAGGATGAGGCCACAAGACTACTTCTTGAGTTAATCTCCACTCATTTATGGTTTCATGTTGTTGCATTCAAAACTCTAGACGAGATATGGACCACCTTGGAAGGACTCTTTGGACAACAAGATGGGATGCGAGGTCATATGCTTGAGGTAGAGTTGAATACCTTACCCCCTAAAAGTTTTTATAATATACAAGATTTCTTTACTAAATTTAAATCTTTGATTTTGAGCTTGGGTGAATATGGTATTGACATGTCTACACAAGAGAAACAACTTATTCTAACAATCTTGGCCAATCTAGGACCATAATACACTGTATATGTCTCCAATTTCCATTTTGGCAGATGTCTTTTTGGAAAAAAATGGGAAATGCCTACGTTGGCTCAGTTCATTGAGTCTCTTACTCACGAGTAGAAAAAAATCATATAGATGGGCCTCATGAAAGATCCCAAAGCACATGAACTCACCATGCATGATGGAAAAGGGTCATACAATCATAAACCGAAGCAAAAACAAAAGGAATTATTACATCCAGAGTCAAACAAGAAGGGATATTCCAAACCCTTCAAGGATTCTTCAGGTTCCAAAGATTATTCAAATTCCAAAGGGAAGAAGAAAAATGGAAAGTAGTGCACATATTTCAATAAACGGAATCATGAAGAATCCACATGCATGAAGAAGCAGATCAATCTTATGACATGGTTACTTCAGATGAATAAACTTGGAGACTTCATTCCTAAAGGAGCCAAGAATAAGAAGGAAGAAGACCATGTGCCTAAGAAAGGTATTCATCATGCTCTAGTTGCAATTAATTCCTCATCTGATTCATGGATTATATATTCTAGTGCATCACACCATAAACGAAAGAAGTTATTACATCCAGAGGTCAAATAGGAGGGATATTCCAAACCCTCAAGGATTCTCAGTTCCAAAGATTATTCAAATTCCAAAGGGAAGAAGAAAAATGGAAAGTAGTGCACATATTTCAATAAACCTAATCATGAAGAATCCACATGCATGAAGAAGCAGATCAATCTTATGACATGGTTACTTCAGATGAATAAACTTGGAGACTTCATTCCTAAAGGAGCCAAGAATAAGAAGGAAGAAGACTATGTGCCTAAGAAAGGTATTCATCATGCTCTAGTTGGTAATTAATTTCTCATCCGATTCATGGATTATATATTCTAGTGCATCACACCATATGGCAAAATGGAAGATGAAGTTTTCTCTTCTTTGAGTCCATGCTCAAGACCCCTTATTCCCATGTATGGGGTGAGATACTCCAATAGAAGCAGAAGCAGGAGAAGTGAGAGTGGAACTCCATAATGGTTTTTTTGAGAATGTTCTACATGTTTCAAATCTTTCTATGAATCTTCTTTCTCTCATTTTATTAAATTCCCTCTTAGAAAGGTAAAGAGGTTGAATTTATGATCAGATTCAGTTTCAAGAATTGACATGCATGACAATTCCAACATTCCAATTGGTGAGGTGGATCACAAGCTAAGGTTGTGTAACTTGTTACTTCGAATGATGACCCCTCTCTATTCTACTCTTTTACATGAGCTAAGGGAGAGTATTCTTGCATTTTCGCACCTCTAGTGCGACATGCATATACTCTTTTTCTTTCATCAGTTTCATACATCAGAGAGGATTCCATACACTTAGGTTCTAGACATGGAAATAAGTAGGTAGTATAGCAAGATAAGAATCTAGTGTCGAAGCTTCAACAAATGCCCAAGAAGGAACAAACCACACTTAAAGTTAGGCAATCTTGCAAGGAATCCATTGGATTTGAGGATGAATCAATCTTAGCATGAGGGGCCTTCATGTACTTCACAAATTTCTTTTAGAACTCTTACTATGCCCATGCATTGCTATATGGTAAAATCTACTGATCCACAAACCTAAAATAAGGATGTGAGAAATCCATTATGGAAAACAACCATAAATAAAGAATATGACTCACTCCTACAAAACCGGACTTGGAATCTAGTTCCACATCTAAGAAAAGGAATATTTTCAGTATATATGGGTCCATAGATTAAGAGGCACAAGGCCCAAAAGCTTCCAGCCAGGACTCCACCTGACCATAAATATTTCTACATCTTCACAAAGAATTCCAATGAGCAGAAGTTTTAATTTCTATGGATCAAGCCTTGTGCTGAAGAACACAGTTTTCTAGCAGCTGTTATTTTCTTCCTTTGATACATTATCTTTGAGGGGGGTGGGGTGGTTTCCATGTGGTTTTCCATTTTTCCTCACTTTTATTCAATGTTCATTAGTTGCATTGTACATGAGTACGTAAAATGGCCTAGTAGTCGGGACTCATTTTTTACTCCATAGTGATGTTCAGGGGGGGTGTTGGAGAAATTTCTATTTTCGACACACTAGTTCAGTGGGAGTTAACTGACTAGTTCTATTTTAGACATACTATTTTTACCATCACTATTATGCATGCATGCATTCCTAAGGAAAGCTAACTTCTTGATTTGTTTTCTTAAATATGGAATTCTTTTCCCTATATATGAGTGTATTCCATTCATTCATTGTATCATATCGATCATGATCTATGTATCAATCATCATCTCATTGGAGTAGTGTGAATATATTTTCTCATTCTTCCATATTGAATCTCTCTTCCTTTTCTTGATAAGATTTGTTTGTGCATGCTTTAGCTACATCTCCTTTACAGATTTCCATGAAACACTGACAATTATTCCCACAAACGGTTACTTTTTCCTATGCCCGTTATCCATTCCTTGACGAGCCATGCAAATCTATCCATATGATTATCCTTCTCCCTTGATTGCAATTGTGATTCATTGCATTATTGAATATAGCTGGAAGGACAGATGGAAACAACATTAAAAAGTCAAGACAATATGCCAAATTATTAAGGTGGTCTATATTACATTTGTATTAAACCTAAATGGCTAAGGAAAAGAAGCATTTCTACCAGCAGGTGAAGAGATGGAAGAGAATGCCAACAAAGAACATAATATTTTACACATTGTTGTTTTATTTCAGATATAGTTTATGTTAATTAAATATTGTAAGAAGTCCAACCGTTTTGAGTTGTGACGGATTTTGTATAAGTACACAGATTCAAGATATATTCAAGGTTTCTTCCTGCCAGATGTAATAGAGAAAACTCTCCTTTTTTAGTATTAATACAAGTGCAGACAAAGATTCTAATTTTCCTTCAGTTTGAGTTATGTGTTTCTCTTGTATTTCCATATCTTTGAATTTCTTTATGTGATTCCTTGATAAGTGATTGATTGCAGTTTAGTATCACAACTACTGTAATCATATTATATCAACAATTCATTAGGCAAGCATTCTTTCCTTTGTTTTTACTGTAAGTAAGACAAGACCTGTAAGCTACGTGAATTACTGCATTTTATATCTTTTTTAAGGGTGCATTATCTACTTTTATTCTGTTGTAAACAAGGTGAGACTCATCTGCAATTGATGTCTAGCTTTGTTTAACAGTTTTGTAACTCTTCTTCACACCATTTGGTATTATACTTGTCACTCTAACAATGGAATAAAGACTTTGTCCTGTCCTATTATTAATTTCATTTAAGGATAATTTCTTCTATAACTAAAGGTAGGAAAATCACTCTTTAAAACATTCTCTTTAAACATTCCCAATGTTTGAAATTAATCTTTGAGCCTTAGTATTAATCTCAGGAACAACACATGGCATGGAGTCGATTCTTCCGATTGAATACGAAATTCCTTCCCTTAGGTTGGTCATTGAGATCCTACCTGACACATACGATCTTGAAAAAATCCTCATGCACCTGGAACACCTCGATGGGCAACATCGAGATGAATCTATGGCTATCGAAGAAAATAATTGATTTGTTAAGGTTCAATACAATAAGTCTATATGTCCTTGACAGTACAATTAGGGTGACTTGGTTCTCCTTTATAACCAAGCCAAAAAACTATTGGTGGTAGGTAATTTCAACCCCATGTGGCATGGTCCCTATATCATGGGATCGGTCTTAGATAAAGGAGCATACAAATTAGAATATTATGAGGGGAATATGATGGATGATCCCAAAAATAGGATCTACTTTAAAAGTTATTATGCTTGAGCCCTCAAACTTGGGCATGATATTTGTATACTAGTGTATGCTATTGTATATAATTATTTATATTTTCCTTTGCATCATCATCTTACTTATTGAGTTTTCCTTGGTTGGCATATCTCAATGGAATATTCAGTCTACTTAGGATTCACAGATGGTTCTAGTCATCATACGCAGAACATGGCTTCTTTCACTTGGGTCATTTACTCACCTGAGGGCCAACTGGTGTCTTCAGGTGGCATTCGTCTGGGGCCATCAATGAATAATGTGGCTAAGTATATCATCGTTATAGATATATTACTCGATGCCATTTCACATGGTGTTCAATATTTAAAAGTTCCCCTAGAATCCCATTTAGTCATATGTCATTTGAACGACAATTACCATGTGAGAGATCCTACTCTACTCTAATTATTCCTACGGGTACGAATTTTGGAAAGATTCTTTGATTTTATTACTCATATTCACATCCCTCTTAGTTCTAATCATGTATCCAATGCATATGATAATTATATTTTAGATTGGCATTTGTCACATAACTAAGTAAAGAAAACACATTCATACATTTACACATTGTAATATATATAGGTAAAGTTGAAGACTAAAATATTTATATTTCATCTTTTTCAAGTCCAAAAAATATGGTGTCATTGTACAAAATGGGGCTCACATCCTCAAAATACATATAGTTCTAGTACATAGCATGGACATGGAATCTATGCCTATGGTGCTATATGTGTATCATGATAGCACACTATGGAACTTTCAATACACCAGAAGAGTCACACCCATTCACAGGTTACACCCACCACCTTTCGTTGTATCGCCTCTGGAAGATCCTCCACTTGAACCATAGGAATCTTGTACGTCAATCAAGGCAGGTTCCCCTACACACTTTGTAGCACTCTCTCTGCATCCCAACATACTATATTGTCTCCTCAACCCCTTCACCAATGTCATGGGAGTCCCTATCGTCATCCTAAACCTATGTTTGCATAAAAAAACAATTGTTAATACTTGATACCATGCAAACATATTTTCATTTTTTATTTTGAATATTCAAAATTGAAAAAAAACAAAAAAATGAAATATATAAAATCCATTTCTTACCAATATCACCATAGGGAGAACCTAGTGGCAATGGCATGTCAATATCCCCCATGTAGTCAATCCCTCCATAAAGATAGTCATCAATGGCTATGACCTATCAGAGCCACCAGAAAAATAACTCATCATTGTAGGGGGTTGGCACCCTACCACCTCCTAGCCACCTCATCATGTCAGTCCACCATGACATGGATGGATTGCGTAGTCCATGTGGAGTAATCTCTACTCTAGGCCTCAAACATGGAGCCCTCTCAAAGGAAAAACTACAAACTATGGATGCAAATCCAAAATTTCGCGTTTGCCCTTGTTTGCAGTCCATCAACTCATGTCTCTTCATGTTAGCCAATAGTGAGGTACACTAGTCATAAATAATGGGTCTTAAAAATTCCACTGGATAGAACATGAGTGGCCTTGATGCCTGGTGAAATGAGGTTGATCCTGAAATACGTGTGAGTAAAATCATGGCAATCTTTAAAGTCAAGTTCTCAATCACCCCGATAGGGGTCTCCCTACTTTATCTGTTCCTGCAACACAATGGGTGGAAATGTGCTCCTCCATAGTCATACCACCTCTATCCCCTCAGGCCTTGAGATTCACTACCTCACCCCAACAATACAATCATGTAATAAAGTATATGTCATCCACTTCGATCCTCAATGGTTTCCCATCGAGATTGAAGGACATTGTCTCTGGATCCAAGTAGTTTACCAGTAACTAGAGTAACCTCACCTGAGCCCTCATTCCTTTGAGAGACAAATATGTATAAATACCACATCATTTTAAACATTTTTAGGCCCTATAATCTATTCCCACTACTGCATCTATCTCCTCATTCTCCCATTCCCTCTAGTCAATAACCATCCTACGAAGGAAAAAATGTTTCTTGAGTTAAAACTCTTCAAAAAACTTGTTCGCAGACTTATACGTGGGCTAATATTATGATAATCATGTATAGGGATTCATATACAAATTCAAGCTTCTCTTTTCCTACATATATGGGGTCGTATATGTGACCCAATGATCTATCACCCATGTACACCCTAGTTTCCATGTAACGACCCCTAATACTAAAACAATGGGGACTAAAAATGGAATTTAAACCATTAAAATTGAAGAGGATGGGATGAGAACTTACTTGGTCCATATGGTTGTTGATTCTTTTGATCGTTTCTCCCACAATCACCACTTTAAGATCATGGGAAAATGGCCTAAAATGCACTGTGTGGGTGAAAAAACTCAAATGGTATGGTAAAATGTTTTATTTTTACTATTAGTAGAAATTTGTTTCTACCCACTTTCTATAGTTATTTTCTATTTTTGACCCTATGGACTAATGGAGCAGTGGAAAGAAATGGTTTTTAGTGGTTTTGTCTAGGATTTTCATGGATTTCCAACATTCTACTGCTTGTTCATGGCTTCAGCAGGTATATTCTTTCATCAACGTTTAGGATAGGTTTTCACTCTGCTTTGTATTCTTGCATTGTCCTATGACCATGGTCCATACACCCTAGGTAGGAACCCATTTCTTAGTGACACATAACCTTCTCACTACTATTAGAAGTGTCATTATTAAGTGGTAGAAACTTACCAAACATGGGTGGCCTAGTTAGAACCTTTGTGTCATTTGGTGCCAATGCATAAGTTATTCCATAGGACTGAGAGTTCCTTATAGTCCCAATATAAATTTGCATTCAAACCTCATTTTATTACTCACAAGCATTCTAACCATTACCTATGGGACTCCCTCGAGTATTGGTTAAGCTCTTTTCTGAATCCCGAAAAAATGAAAAGATTTCCAAGTGGCCTTGTCTCTTTCACACTCGTTAAATGGTTTTGAAAGGACATCTACTTGGTATAAGTTTAAACCTTTTCCAAACCAAGTATATTATTTATGAAAAAGGAATACTATAGTCATAATTGGCTAAAAGAGTCCTCATGGATATTTTTTTATACTTTTTCGGGCCTAGGGGACTAAGCCTATGAAAAAGGACATTTTTTGGATTTACGTTGTAATTGCATTCCATCATACTACTTGTATTATTGAGCCTACTATCGATCCCCTCTTTCTTGTTATAATCCTCTTTCCTCTGCAATTTGCATCACTAGCCAAGCAATGCCTTCCATATATCCTTTGCAGCTTGAAACCCTGTACTCTTAGAGGAAACATTCCCCCGAGTTTCCATACCCTGCATGCACTTACTTGCATTCAGAATAGGTATGTTCCACTACTTGGAACTAGTTTCTTACTCATGACACTTGCTTCCTCTCCTATATCATAGCATTTCTTTGCCTATGAAAAAAAAAGACAAGCAGGAAAATAATATTATATCCTATTGAAAACAGTTGTGTCTCCTTTGAACAAAGCACAAAATTCTGAGTCCACTTTCATCCAAAGTTTTGGTTTAGCATGACTTTAGGAAGTTGAGATCGTTACTTAGAGTTTAATCCTCCAACTAGTTATTCTTCTAGTCCCTATGGAGAGTTTGTTGATTCCTCCTATGCCGCAAAATTTTATCAATATCAAGTCTATGTTGCTTGAGTTATCCATATGTCTCGTGATCTTGTTCAAAGGAATTCTATAAGCTCGTGTCGACAATTTCTCAAAACTCGTGACTTTGCATGTTGACATTTATCGACAATTTTCCTTATTGGATGTTATTTAGAGGGTCTCTTTCATGCACTACTTGCATATAGTTCATGCAAGGGACACACATGGTTCTTGGTTCATGAAGCATCATATTCATTTGAGATCATCCTAATCATCAATATATTTTTTTGCAGTCATCGGTGGGAGGTTCTCCCACCATTGAAAATTGGGAATACATCAATGTCTCCTGATCGATAGATTCTTCAAGTGTTCAACCTCAACACCCTTATTCCCAATTGATGTGGAATTGGGAATACATCAATGTCTCCCATTTGTTAATGATATACCTTAATGACCAATAATCAAATGAAGTCTCATTGTGTTCGACCTCAACTCCTCTATTCACGTGATGTATACTTGCACCTTTGACAGATACTATAGAAGACCTCCAACTTATAGTAGAAACATTCCTTATTTGTTTCTATATTTCATTGGACCAATACCTACATGACTTCAGTGATTATGGGAGATCATATTGTACTCCATTTTTATACATATATATTCAGTTGATTTTGAGACTAGACTCCACTGTGTCATATTAATGACTATGACAGCCTATGGAATATGCCTACTTTGTATTTCCTATTCATGACCATGGACAACTATTTTATATATTTCCACATGGATCTGCAATGTAATTCAAATTGGAAACCATGTGTACACAGTCATTATGGATTTTAATATTCTCATGAGGAACTAGTACTTCCAGTTGAGTCTTCATTACTCCAATTCTAGGAAATAATGTATTTCGGCCATCAAAGATAGTCTTATGACCTCACACATTAGGGGGCATTTTTTACTGAATGTTTTTCCTAAATCCATGCAACTTTCTTGGATGGCCTTCCATTTCCCTCCATAGAATTGAAGTCCCCTTTTTTATTCACTCAAGAGCAAAAAATGCATATTTTTATACATATATTCACCTTATCAGTTATACAACAAGCATATACACATGTTTCTCCAACAACCTGCGTACATAAGGTTTGGTGCTCAAAAATTAAAAATTGTGTCTGGTTTCCACACCATGTCATAAGATCCATGATCCTTGACCTTCCATATTGATGCAAACCCATACCACTCCCAGGTCCTGCGTGACCTCCCGGTATAAGGATATTTTATACTATGGATATGAATTAGCTCTCGAGCTCTTACTAGCGAGGGTCCTTATTCTTCACATGTCATTTAACTTTTCCTTGCACTTAAAATATGCTAGCGAAGGTCCTTATATGCCAACAGAATATTCCACATGAATCTAAGTTGAAACCATGGGCCAATATTCATTTTACCAAAGAATTTAGAGCTTCAGATCTCTGAGATTCGGGACTTTTGAAAACAACATGTTGAAAACCTTCTGAAGGTCAAACTCATGAAAATACGGAATATGGAAAGGATCGATGGTCCTCATTCTATCAACAACCAACGACTATGATTGTCTCCAGGACTCCGGGCTTCAAGAGTCTTGATTGATTCAATTTGAAATACCTCCGAACACTGAATTTGGGAAGGTTAGATCTACTCACCACGTGTCCTTATTCAACCGACGGTTGAGATCAAATCTAGCCTTCATGAGTTTTCGACTCAACACGAAATATGCCTCAATTCTTCTGGAGCACTAAGTCTCCAAACTATGATGTCTTCTCCCTATGTCAATGGTTAGGATTTGTTCTGAACTTCAGAATTTTGGGAATCCTGTACACTTCCACTGTAACGCCTCCAAATAGCTAGATAACTGAACTTCCAAACAATGATGTATATGAGGACATGTGTCCCCACAATCAGATGGACCAAACTCACTTCGGATCCCAGGACTTCAGGAAATCCCTCTCTTCCACAACACTTGCTCAAAATATCTGAACATATGAAGTTCGAAGGAATTCAAGGGTTAACACTTGTTATCACATAGATTTTCAAGGATCAATAAAATATTTAGTTTGATTTTTAGTCATAGTTTTACCTTAGTTTATGGTTTTATGTCCCTTTCCCATAGACATTTTTCATTTTTTGGCATGAATAAATTATCATTAGTTTGGTTTTGGTCTGAAGAGTCATTGAGTCACATGTTTTAAAAATTCGTCATCATTACCCGACATGTCACTTTATCCATGTTGTACATTGACCCATCCTCTTTCCACTTTGCTCATTAAAATGCCAAATCTAATTTGAGTTGTACGCTACCAACTCACTAGGAGAGTTCGCAACGCTTTCAAAGTACATATTGGATATCTCCAAGTCATCATTTCTCTTAAAGATTCATGTAAATTAGATATCTCCTTGATTTCAAAGTTGATTTTTTAAATCAATATCCAGGGATTATTGTTATGAATGTTTTAACCATTTTCTCCAAGTGTGCAAAGCATCTTTCAGCTTGGTGTTGCGAACTGGTGTTACAAATAGGTGTTGTGCACTTCACTGCAAACTAGTTGCAAGGGATGAGTTGGAGGTTTGACCACTTGTAGGCACTCCTGTGAAAATATGAAGATATCAGCCTTCATCTCTAAGCTACCATGTACTCTATGATATTTTTCACCTTGTTTTAAGGTCTGGAAAGGGGTTAATGGTTGTTCCTCTTTGTGGCATTGCAAACTGATGGATGGTGCTGTGAACTATCTCACCGATCTGTAAGTAAGATCCAGAACCCTCTCCTCATGATTTGTATCTTATCCTTAGAGGCCATAAGAATCACTGGGCCTGTTTTACCTTATTTATTTATCCTTGGTCTCTGCATCGCTCATCCCAGACAACTTTTACAAAACCCTTTCCCTGGTGCTGCGAACTCTCTGTTCCAGTAGCCTTTGAAAAGTAGTCTTTCACCAATTCATTAGTTGTTCACACTCATTTTTTATCTAATTATTGTTAGCCAATTTGAGTCTTACCTAGAAGCCTTGTCAACGTGAAGAGTTTGTTTGGCATTTTCTCATTTTTTCTAGTGGTCATTTCCCCTGCTTCTTCCAAAGAGTGGGTTGTATTAATTTCTATCAGAAAATGTGGAGGGGGCACCCAGAGGTGGCTAAATAATTCTCATTAAACTTTGATGGAACCAAGACCGATGTTGGGATACTATAATTTGAGGTATCTAAGAGGACCATATCAGCAGCCACTAAGATACCTAGTACTGGGGAGAGATGGTTCAAGGACATGACCCTGAATGCTTCCTTTTCAAGGGAGTTCCTCAAACCAGAATACCAATAAGACAATTTTTTAAAGGGTGTGCCTAGAAACCACATGTTGGAGGGTTTTGATAAAATGATAAAGATAATTTAAAGATACTTTACCTGTGAAGGGATATTTAACATGATCTATCAATACCACATAAGGATACTTCTACATTTTGTAGGGGAAGATGCTATGAGTCTTCCTTTCTACTTGTTCAGATGTATTGAAAAAATATTTGACAGGGTTTAGGCTAAATCTAAGGTAGTTGATACAAGTGTTTTCCATTCAGGACTGATAAATATGTTGGTGATGGATGAAATAAGAAATATAAACTTGGAATGGGAAGAATTCATTACTTCTTCAAAATTTTATCTTAACATCTCCCCTACCCCACAGTCTAAGGTACAAACTTCAATTTGACAAGACTATACAGTTGGAGATGAAAAATAAAAGGAAGAGCATCATGTCTATTAAAATTGATAAAGAAACAAAGGAACATGAAGAGGAAGGAGGACCTTCTCAGTCTCCACAAAGAGAGGTTTCACCTTTTCCAACTCCCAGTCCAATAGAGACTCCTTCAACTAGAGCCACGGGTTTGAGAGGAAGAAAGTTGTTGTTCTCTTCACCACCTGCTGCCGACAAGGTCAAGTCTAGGAGACATGTTACTAGAGAATCAAAAAAATAGGAAAGAATTGTGAAGAAAGTTACAGTGGGATCTTTCATCCATAGAAAAGGTAAAAATGTACTTATTAAGGATCCCATTGAAATTGTAGACATAACTATTCCTCGAGAAAATCCTACCTTTAAGAGGCTAAATAGACAAATTAAAGAGGAAAGGACTGAAATTGCTAAACTAAAAAGGGAGGAGTTGGTTGAAAATAGTAAGTTAAATGAACTTACTGAAATGTATCGCGGAACTATGGAAAAGGATAAATTTATATCTAAAAGGTTTCTACCTATCCACGGGAATCTTAGAAACTTGTACAGATAAAACATAGCCTACCAGAGTCAGATCAGAGGGCTAAAGATGGAGCTACAACATTTCATAGAGGATATGGACAAGAATAATTTGGATATATTATATAAATCTGCCACCAAGAGGATATCTAGATTCAAAAAGTGAAGAAGATGAACACCTTGACTCATACCAATTTTTGGGAGTTTCTTATTTTGGTATTTTTCAAATTTGAAGACAGTCATGTTTGATAAGTCAGGATTCAGTTGAGGATGTGTTAGCCTTCCTATGTCTTATATCAATATGATATGTTATTATAGAATTTGGTGACACTTGGGATAATTTTAGAAGGTTTTGATACATCTTCAAATGAAAATTGCAACTAAGGGAGAGTTTGCAACACCTGGCACTGCGAATTGGCTAATACAAGCTCGCGTTGTGAACCGTGCTACAAAATCTTGATCTGGAGGTTTTGGAGGAATCATCGGTTTCCAAATGGGAAGATAATTTTATGATAGTTGTTTGAAGTTCATTTGAAGGATGGAGGGACACTTGAAAAAGGGATATGTGCTCAAAGAACACAACATCAAGCACATTTAAGATGATTAAGGAGGTTACCAACATTAGCCTAGTTTTTAGCAGTTTGTTACTTTTGTTGAACAACTATAGTTACTCCACCTTTAGGTGTGGGAATCCTATGCAAGAAGGGGAATTCGAATTGTCAAAATGTCATTGACAGCCTAGGAGATAAGATAGACATTGAAAATCATTGAAGGGTTCGAAGGATTGTAATGAGACTCATACTTTTGAAATTGTTAAGTTACAGAGCCATCTCTGGATTTTGTGTATCAGACTTGAGACTTTTTTATTAATAGAATTTAGTTCCTTTCCCATTATATTATTTCTATCTTACTCTGATTCTACTATCATTTGATTTATTGTATCTATATTACAATGAAGGTTTTGTTGTGATGTTTCTATAATTTTACCAGAGTTTATCTTTTGATTAAAGAAGTTCTTATGTCAAAAGGTTTTCCTCATATGTCTGCTAGTATTTCCTAATGTGAATGGTAGACATTTTCATTTTCTCACTAAATTATTCAATCTATCCATTTTACTTTTTAAAACCCTAATCTAAGTTAGCCAAGACCTCATTTGTTGATACATATTTTCTAGAACCTTTTGTGATTTTCGTTGTTCTGACTGAGTTTTGATCCATTTGACATCATCATAAAATATTATCTTTAAAACATATTTATGGGTGTTGAGATTACACTTTAGCAGTCAAATTTTGACTTTAAATGCTAACAACACCCATGCTAATTTTCTAGATGTGACGACTAGGAAAGATTTCTCCTCCTCGGGCGGATCTCGTCCACTTTACCTTGAAAATGAAAGGATTCTTCCCTTCAAAGACATTTGGTTGCTCTTCCTCCTAAGCTTTAACACTCCAATTATTTGGGTCTTCTATGTACACCTTGTTCTCTTCTTAACTTGATACATGAATATTTTTAAGAAAATTGTCTCATACACTCCTTACGCTCATCATCTCTGAGACTCTTCAACACTTAACTAAGTGTTGGACCTATGCACAACTTGAAAGGGTCTTCTCAAGATCCTATAGTCATATGAGTATATGTGAACTCCTTGCACTTGCTCGAAACAACTTCGCTTTATCTCTCCTAAGATTCTGAGTCTGAAAATGACTATGCCTCCTCACTAGTTGTGTGGCTACTATGCACTCCTTGCACTAGTATTTCAGAAGAGAAACAATTGAGACTTATAGAACACTACAGTTTCATTCAATTAACCATGAAATGCATACATAGGAATATAAAAAATAGAAAGAAAAATAACACACATTACCCAATTAACTCATGGATATGTAAACATTTATAGATATCTAGAAGTAATATTCTTCTGTTATTTTCCTTTAGAAAATCATTTACATAGGTTCTCATAGCTCTCACCCTCTTCTCTACAACTCTCCTTAGAAACAACAACAAATAACAATTCTCAACAGCCTCATTTGGGCACAAATTACATATATTTATACACGGAGGGGATTCTCGAGCCTTCCTCCTCACTACTCTAGTGCTATCACATCATAATCAAAGCATTTTTCCACGAAGTCTTATTACAATAAATGACATTTACAAATCAGATAGGAATCAATTCTCGATATCTATACAATCCTACAACTAATTAAGATAATTACCATCTTCGACGACCTCATGTAATGGCTCTTTCCTCAAAACATTAAAAAATTTAATTACAATGCTTTCAAAACATAAATGACATGCTCTCCTTTTTGGATCCAAAAACATTTTTGAATGCATGCTTGATGTTGATATGTCCTCCACTCATATTGATGAATATTGATGATGATGCTCCTGCATCATACTCCTCTAGTCAAAATATTCATGGACTCATGTCCATGAGCTCCTGCACTATATATCCATGATTTTGGATATCAGTCTCAGTAATCCAATTGGCATCTTCTTTTGGATGGTCTTTCCAATTAACTAGATACTCAAAATAAACTTTCCTTATAGTCTTCTTAACAATCCTATGATCTAGAACCTTCTCTATATGTGGCTTCTCTTTTATGGGCATCTGTTGTTTCCACTGAATATTCTCCAGAACATATGTATCTCTGGTATCATTAATACTGTAAGGGTACATGTCTGCTATATTGAATATCGACGATATTTCGATGTCCTCTAGCAACTGAATATCATAATAATTTGTAGCAAATTTTCTGAGGATCTTACACAGTCATGTCTTCTTCATCTTCAACTTCTTGTACTTTCCTTTCGAAAATATATATTTTCTCAGATGTGCTAAAACCTGATCTCCAAATTCAAAGTTTACTTCTCTTCTTCTTTGGTCTACTCTTCTTTTATACTTATGGTTGATATTTTGTAGTTGTTCCTTGATTTGATCATGTAAATTCTGCATCCATGTCCCAAAATCCTTTGCTCCTATGCTTTGGAACTCATCTTGTGTAATATCCCTAGGTCAAACCCAATTGTAAATGTAAATACAAATGTATGTAAGATGGTGAGTTGTTTGAAATCATTATTGTATGCACCTTCCATGGTATAGTGCACACATGTACTACGTAGTAAAATGATGAAGTGTGCACATTCTAGGATACCGCACGCAGCAACCTAAGTACGCACAATTTTGAGGCAAGGGATTCATTGTGTATATGCTATGTTTTATAAGCTGGTGATCCAGTTTTGTGATGATTAGGCCGAAGAGCCTATATTTTAAAGGCAAGTGAGCCTATTTTTGTATATGTCTCATCATTAATATAAAATACATCGCTACGTGCAGACCGACCACGATAAAAGAGTATGGGGGACTAAACTCCACTAGTTAGGGAAAGGGGGGGGATAAAAGTTAAGAAAAAGGGCTAAGATAGGGAGATTAATACAAATAAATAATATTATATTAATATTCCTTAAATAATAAAGTATGGTAAATTATTTTATCCTAAGTTCCAAGGTTGGGGACAAGTGGGCCAAAGAATCTCCCAACATGACAAGTGTCAAGTTGGGGACATGCATACATATAGTTTGGACTTAGCTCATTTTCCCATCATTCAGTCATTCATTCAATAATTCCATCATCATTCACACACTCATTGAGCTATCCTTCATACCTTCCTATCATTGTACCAGAATTTGTATCCATAACCATAGATGTTGTGTACCTTGTTATCTGGGAATTGGACTGAAGAATCAGGTTTTCAGGCCCATGGGATATTGAAAAGGTGGGTTTTGAGGACCGTGAGAAATATCTCAAGGTGAGAGAATTGTTGGGAATTG
>SNQJ01S0062971.1:0-23460 GCA_010110895.2 Picea sitchensis | reverse complement strand
AACATGCAAAGACACAATATCAACAACACACAGAGATCAAACACGTCCATGGAATTGAATCAAAGCTCTTCCTATTAATTCAATAACTGTACATGGAGTTTCTTCACAAGCTCTCTGCTCTGTTCTCTGCTCTTCTCTATGCTAAATGTCCCTTCTACAATGATACAAGGGAGGGTGTCTATACTCCGTTTTCCCTCTCGAAAAGGTGACGGTCTAATCTACCGCTACTTTCTATCTACCAGCCTTAAATGTATTAAATGCCTTCCTATCTGTAACATAATGCAAGTGCGCCTGGATTTGAATGCCTTTAGCAAACGGCGGCGCAACAATACCAAGGTGAAATTCAAATTCAAAAAAAGGTTTGCTGGCTTGTCCAGCTGTACGATTCTCTTCCTCCTCGCGCTGGTTGATATGTTGAATTTCATATGTTGCGGATGCTCCTGCATCAACTTTGATTAGTGTAGGAGGAATGGGCCAGGGTGGGGAATGGTCCAGGCTCAAGAATCAGGGACATACATTCCTTAGGGTTTATACATTCTCTCTAGGGTGCACTTTGATTAGTGTAGGAGAAATGGCCCAGGGTGAGGAATGGTCTAGGCTCAGAAATAAAAAACAATCATTCTTCCTTGTTTGAGAAGAATAGGGAAGATATCCCATTGTTGATGTTCTATACTAAGGTTAGATATTCTTTTAGATCTCACAGATGTGAGTGAAAGATTGGCCCACATGGTTTAGTTTATTTTAACAATATTTTATGTGCAGGTTGTCATCAAATGATTGTTACGGAGACTGCCTATCTCCAGATAGTAGAGATATACTACTGTGGTGGATATGTTCCACTATTTGTGACTATGTGTCATGGTTTGAGTAGTTGTGTACAATCGTGGATAGACACAATTGTGTTCTATCAATTGATATTGTACTAGTTGTCATAGGAGATTATCCAGTTGGATAATAATGACAGTGCTCATGATACTACCAGTTGAATGGTTTGTTTGTGCTCAAGACCATACCTCCCTAGCTAGGAGGGAGTGTTGATATTATGGTAGCTTTGGGAGGTATGAACCTCTATTGTGACCTTTGACAATATTAGAATGTTTTGGAAGGAAGCAAAGAAATGAAGAAAACCCTAGACAAGATGTCGACTGCAAAAATATAATTAATATGAATTAATTAGTACCCAGAAGGAGAAGTCAGCCCTAGTAAGTCTGCCAGAATCACTATAAATACATGGTGCCAGTCTCTCATTTGACACACTTCTCAGCAGTTGTAGAGAGCCAAAAATGCGTAGTGCAATTGCATTCTTGTGCGCAAATCTTGGGGAAGGTACTGCGCCAACTTTTGGGTGGGACTATCTGATCATCTTGGTTACTTATTGCTTGGTTCATTAGCCTCTCTTGGTTATTGGATTTCTACCAGGATTCTCTTCTCTGTCAAGGTCAAGGTGCTCGGAGGGTGGCTTCAGCCTATGGTTGGGTGACAAGGGTATTTTCAATGGTAAAACGAGCAAAATCCTTCATATTCTAACAGTGGGGAATTCGAAGGACTGTTGAGCAGAGAAGGGGCACACTTCCTGGGGTGGGACAGGCATGTGGGGAATGAGGGACTGTAGGATGTTAGTTTCAGTTGGCACCTGTGAAAGAGTCTTTTCTGTGTCTGAGATCCATTAGCCTGGTTAGGAATCCCTTTACCCGGGTGGAGTTTAGTTCCAAATTGGGCGTGATCCATTGTTGAGAGTGATGAGCAGTGTGGTCTAAGGCTGGGAGGTTCGTGGAAGGTGTGCATGCAGTTGGTGATATTCTTACCAAGATAAGTGTCAATTGTGTGATAAATTTACATACTACATTATTATTTACATGTTTATTTTATGGGTTTATCCTATGTGTGGTTATAACTATCTTTATATTTATAGGTGTTGCTTCTATATGCTGCATGTATATGTTTATTTTTATTTCAATATGAATATGTGCATTTACTAAATGTATTTGTATGTTTACATTTTATATATAAAGTTCTGCAAGATTTTTGTGTGTATATGTTTTAAGTGCATGTAGTTTGTTAAACTTTATTTGGCATAACTCAGTTGGATGTTAGGTATGTTACAATATGTTGAGGAGAGAATGAAAGTGTTTTTTGGAGTAGCATGCCCCGACCTGGGTGATTGGGGATGTTACAATATGGTATCAGAGCTTCTGTTTTCAACACTAAGCCTGGATGGGTCGAGCAAGTTGATTTGAAGTGAAATTTCACATAGGATTTTTTTTGAAGTGGCCAAATTTTGAGTTGCAGAGCGTCCATGGTAAAAAGTAACAACAATTGTGCAGAATTGGGAAAAACCCCAATTTATGTTGTTAAATTCATGAGAAAATTGAGAAATTTGGCCAAGTGGTGAGATATTCTTGAGTTAATATCTATTCTATCAAATTCAGACCTAGAATTAGTCAAATTTCAAGTTACAAGTGAAGCCATGACAGATGGAGCAAGATTAGTTGATTAAAATTCTCAATTTGTGAATTGAGTGTGGGAAACATTCATTCCAGAAATGCCAACCCACAATGATTTGTTGTTGTAGAGGTTGAACTCATGTTATCGGGGTGAAATTGAACAAATTTCATAGTTGTAGAATGCCTATGGTAAAAATAGGGCACTACACGGAAAAATTTTGGTGTGCGGATGCGTGTGCTAAATTTTGGCGCCGCGAGGAAAAATGATGGTATGTCGGTGCATGCATGGAAAAATGTTGATCTGCGAGTGCGCACATTAAATTTTGGCATAACACAGAAAAATGTTGGTGTGCAGGTGTGCGTGCTAAATTTTGACACTGTGCAGAAAAATGTTGGTGTGCGGGTGCACGTACTAAATTTTGGCGTCGTGCGGAAAAATGTTGGTGTACAGGTGTGTGTGCTAAATTTTGGCGTCACACGGAAAAATGTTGGTGTGTAGGTGCACGTGCTAAATTTAGCAATGTGTAGTGTGAATTGAGTGATACATGTGTAATACTGGTGTGTGGTGTGCATACACATAATAAGGTGTGTGCGGTGTGCACACACATAATAGTGGTGTGCATGGTGTGCGTAGTATTAGCAGAGCGCAGGGGAATGTTTTTGGTGCATGCACGATGTGGGTTTATGCTGTCGCATGATAGTTTAATTAATGGTGCACACGGAGTAGTGGTACGTGGTGGGGGCGTACTAAAATTTGGCATGGTACAATTCATAGAGTGAAATGTGCACAAAATATTAGTGCATGATACAAAAATTGCGCAAAATAGGTAATAGTGCAAGAACCAGAATTTTGCGTGGTGGATATTGACGCGTGACACAATAGTGCGCAACAGAGAAGTGATGCATAATGGTTATAGGTGCGTGGAGCATGATTTACCTTGTGGTGTTTCTGCGCATTCTAAATATGGATGTACAAGTTGAAAATTGTGAATGAAAATTCATTTGGAGGGTGAACAATAGTGGAAAACCAACGAATTTCCATGGCATTTTATACTATTTGAACGTCATATTTTTGCAACGCTTTTTTTGAGGCCGTTAAGAGCATTTTTAGCTACTCAAAAACCATGAGAACAAAGTGTACCAATGTGGACTTGTCTTTTTAGCTCAAATAAAAGAGCCCGGAGAGAGATTTCTAATGGTGTAAATTGTTCGGCAAACAAATCTTTTATGAGAAAGTCACAACACAAACAGTGGAGGGTAAATTTTAAGACCCAACTAACTTCAAAGAGCCATAACTTTCTTCTTTGAATCACATTGAGGCATAAAAGGATTCAATGGAAATCTATTGAACCATCGAAGACATTCATAGAGCTGAATTAAATTTTTGGGCATGTTAAAAATGTTTAATATGACAAAGAAGGTACCTGTAGCATTTCAGACCAAAAACATGAATTGGCCTAGAACTTCAGCACGCTGTAACTAGCAGCCCAAAACCCAGAAAGAGGTGAAACTTGGAAATAAAGTCCAAAATATGTATATGAATAAACCCATTTGATCTCCTATGAAAACTCCAATGGAGTAGGTACAAAAATGCATATTTATAGCGTAGAGTTGTGCCAAGTTGAAGTGTGAACAAAAAAATTAATGGACAATTTTCAAATAACCATAGCTTTCTGCTCAAGACTCGGAATTGAGCATGGGAGTAGGCATTGCAAATTTTTTTGGGTAGTAGAATATAAATATCAACCCAAAATATTGATCTGGGCATTCAATTTTTCAGGAAATCGGAAGAAATAATTTTGATATATTATTGAACCATAATGGTTCATATTTTTTCCATGAAATTGTTGAGTTAGTTAGCTTGACAAAGTTTTGTTGGTTGCACATTTTGCAGAGTTAACAACAACTAGATTAGATCATGATCATCCTAGAGTGCAGAGGAATGGAATATGCACAGGAGTCTTATAACCAGGAAGATGAGATCAGAGGGATGGATGTCCATTTGGGCATTGAAGTAACAAACTCTAATTGACATGGAGAAGGAAGGGATGAAAACATGAATATGGTAGAGACCATTAAAAATTTTCAGAGGTATGTACAAAGCCATAAAGATGATAATTAAAGGTTTATGAGATCCAAGGAGTAGTAGGAGGAATTCAACATGAAGTTAATGCATATCTTGAACAAAATAGAAAATAAATTGGATGAGGAGAGTGGCTCAAGAAAATCAGGAAGTCATAGGTCTCTTGATGAGAAAATAAGAACCATAAGTGTTAGCAGACATCATCATCACTCCCTGAGGCATTCCCATAAGAGAGCACATAGAAGCTCAAGTCCATCCCCTGTCAGGAAGCATAAGAGGTTTGGGGTGGATGAGATACAAGGAGAAATGAAAAAAATCAAACCTCCTACATTTGATGGTGAGCACAAGAAGGATGAATATGCAGAAACATGGTTGTTGGGAATGAGAAAGTATTTTCAATTGCATAATTATTCTTCGCATGAAGAAGGAAGAATTTCCATCTATCATCTAAAGGGAAAGGCATCCATGTGGTGGGATCATCTTGTGTAGGTGCAACACATTAAAGAGAAAAGTGTTACTTGGAGGGAATTCAAGAATTGATTTGAGAAGAAATACTTGACTAAGAGATACTATGACAAGAAAATGAAAGAGTTCTTTGAACTCAAGCTTGGGAGTATGACCATAGATGAATATGAAAGAAGTTTTTTAGAATTGCTGAAGTATGTTTCTTTCATCAAGGATGAAACAATAAAGATTCAAAGGTATTTGAGGGGATTTCCATCATTCATCAGTGACAAAATACAGTATGATGATCCCAATACATTGGAGGAGACCATAAGGCGAGCTAAATGCCTATATGATCAACACAACTCAAGGCCAAATTTCAAAAAATCTTGGGAAGATAAAAATAAATTCAAGATGGATCAGAGGAAGAAGGGAACTAAGACACCATTCTTCAGAAATAATCCTCAGGGACAACCAAATTCTAGAGAACCTATAATTATGGAGACAGGGGGTCAAAGGCCAAGGCAACCACCTATACAATGTTGGGGTTGTAAAGGATATCATATGTTCATAGATTGTCCTCACAGAGGTGAAAAGTGGGGACTATTCAAAATGTACAACAAGATGAAACAATGGAGGACATGGGAATAAATGTACCAAGGATCTATGTAGCCCTGGATAACAAACAAGCAAAGTATCAATCACATATGATTGAAGTGGAAGGTATGATTAACAACCAAACCATTGCTATTTTAATTGATTTAGGATATAGTCATAGTTATATATATCCTAATATGGTGGAAATTTTTCATTTTCCAAGAACCAAGCATGAAAAATCTAGGTTGGTGTAGGTAGCTACCGGAGCCAAAAGAAAATTTATTGAGATGGTTGAGTCATGTGTTATGGACATGAATGGAATGAACACCAGGGAATATTTAAACATCTTGCCTTTAGGTTCCTTTGACTATATGATTGGGATGGATTTGTTGAACCAACATCATGCTATCCGAGACTGTCATAACAAGGAATTTACTTTCTTAGATGAGGAGGGAAACCTAAGGAAAGTGCAGGGAATTCCCAGGGAAGTAACCATCAGAGAAATTTCATCATTGTAGCTGAAGAAATGTTACAGAAAAGGGTGTCAAATATTTGTAGCTCATATGGAGGAGACAACTAAAGATAAGGTGCCAAATTTGGAATATCATGTAGTCCTAGAATATTTTGAAGATGTGTTCAAGGAGGTACCAGGACTAACCCCAAAGAGAGATATTTATTTCTCTATAAATTTAATGCATGGAGCAGCTCCAGTGTCAAAGACTCCTTACATAATGAGTACACCATAGCTAAAGGATTTGCAAATACATCTTGAAAAACTTCTAAATAAGGGGTATATACACCCAAGTGTGTCACCTTGGGGTTCCCTAGTCTTGTTCATGAAGACGAAATATGGGACATTAAGATTGTGCATTGATTCCAGACAGTTGAATAAAGTGACTATAAAGAACAAGTATCCTCTTCCATGGATTGATGATCTCTTTGATCAATTGAAGGATGCAAAGATATTTTCAAAGATAGATCTCAGTTCAGGATACCATCAGGTAAGGATTAAAGAGGAATATATAAGCAATACCACCTTCAAGACAAGGTATGGTCATTATGAGTTCACAGTGGTGCCATTTGGGTTGTCAAATGCACCAACTTTTTTCATGTGCTTAATGAATGGTGTTTTCAGAGAATACTTAGATAAGTTTGTCATTTTATTTTTAGATGACATTCTTATATATTATAAGTCAAAGGAAGAGCATGAACAACACTTGAGGATGGTATTACAAGTATAAGGGAGCATATGTTGTATGCCAAATTGAGGAAGTGCTCATTTTATCAGAAGCAAATTCATTATTTGAGACATATCATTTCAGTGAATTGGATAGCAGTGGACCCTGAGAAGATAGAAGCCATTAGAGAATGGTCAACACCAAATAATGTGACAGAGGTCAGATCATTCATGGGCCTTGCATGATACTATAGGATATTTATTGAAGGATAATCAAAGATTGCACACCTAATCACTTCCTTGCAAAAGAAGGGTGTCAAGTTTCAGTGGATATTGGATTGTGAAAATAGTTTCCAACACTTGAAACAATTGTTAACAAGTGCTCTAATACAAAGGATTGCTGACCCAAATGAAGACTTCATTGTATGTACAGATGCATGTAAAGAAGGACTTAGTGGAGTCCTCGGTCAAAATTGGTTTGTTATATGTTATGAGTCAAGAAAGTTGACGGAGAATGAAAGAAAATATGCCACTCATGATTTGGAGTTGGAAGCCATAGTGCATGCATTGAGGAAATGGAGACACTACCTCATGGGGAAAAGGTTTGAGATGAGGACAAACCATAATGGTATGAAATATTTATTTGAAAAACCAACTCTAAATTCTAGGCAAAGTAGATGGTTAGAATTTCTAAGTGAATGTGACTCTGATATAAATCATATCAAGGGGAAAGACAACAAAGTAGTTGATGCACTCAAAAGAAGAGTGCATGAATTGCATGCTACAACCATTAGCATGTATCAATTAGATTTGAAACAAAAAAAATTAGAGGCTGCAAAATTATATTTGCAATACAAGTAATTAGTGGAAAAATTACAACAAGGTAATTTGCAACAGAAAATGGAAGAATACACGTTAGATAGTGATGAAATTCTCATGTACATGGGCATAATTTATGTACCAAATTCCCAGGAATTGAAAAATATGATATTGAGATAAATGCATAATGTACCTTATGTTGGGCACCCAGGTTATCAAAAAACTATTGCATCTTTCAAGAGCCAATATTATTGGTCGGGCATGAAGAAAGACGTTGTTGATTTTATTGCCAAATTTTTGGAATGTCAAAAGGTAAAGGCTGAGCATAGACACCCAGCTGATTTTCTACATCCATTACCCATTCCTGAGTGGAAATGGGAAGTTGTAACAATGGATTTCATCACCAAACTGCCTAGAACAAATAAGAAACATGATGTTATCATGGTAGTGGTGGATAAGCTCAATAAAGCTTCCCATTTTATTCCAGTTAAGCTCACTGACAAGGCAACCAACATTGTTGATATTTATATGAGATAAATTGATCGATTACATGGCATACCCAAGAAAATTGTGTTTGATATAAATCCAAAATTTACCTTCAAATTTTGGAAAGGATTATTTAATGGATTTGGAACAAATTTGAATTTTAGTACAACTTATCATCCAGAATCAGATGGACAAATAAAGAGGGTGAATCAAGTGATTGAGGATATGTTGAGAATGTATGTGATGGATAAACCATCAAAATGGGAAGACTACCTACACTTAGTAGAGTTTTCTTATAACAATGGATACTAAACATCTCTAAAGATAAGCCCATTTGAGGCACTTTATGGAACAAAGTGAAAGACATTGCTAAGTTGAGTTAACTTAGTAGATAGAGCAGTGGTTGGGCCATATTTACTCAAGGAAATGGAGGAGCAAATGATAAAAATAAAATAAAATTTAAAGGTAGCCCAAGACAGTTAGAAAATCTATGTTGATAAGGGTAGAACTCATGGTGAATTTAAATTTGGGGACCATGTATTCTTCAAAGTGAAAGCCAACAAAAGTTCCCTGAAGTTGGGAAATTGTTCAAATTTGGCAACTCACTATTGTGGACCATTTGAAATCCCAGAGTGTTATAGAGGGAAAACCCTTCTACGGACTACACCAGGGTTCTAAAGTGTAGGTAGAGCTAACCATCTAAAGTATCCTAATTTTAATCACTATCCTGACATTACCCCATAAGCATACATAAAACACAATAAAGAGGGATTTGGTAGGCCTACCTCAAACTCTGCATCCAGTGTCGATCCCTTTGTGCTTGGTTGTTTCCCAACTGCAAATATCCTCCCAAGGTTGACTTGCATTGATCAAAATAAAAACAAGAAACTACAAGCATGCATTCTATATATGGGTTAGTGGGTTAAACATCATAAATGAGAAATGTAAACAAATCATAAATATTTAAGACATCATTTGGCGGGATGGAAAAAGTACTTCTTTATATTAATCTCACAAAAAGTCACTTACAATGTGAGACTGACACTGCTCCTTGAAATTGGTCCTGGGATCCTCTTCACCATGAACCAACTGCTTCCACATCTTCTCCTCCTCTTGAGTTCTCTTTAGACAAATGTCAAGGGATTGCAATTGGGGCAAAGGGGGAATGATAAAATGGGCAAAGTTTATTTTCTCTCATGCTTCTCTCTGGAATGGGACCCCAACCCCTTCTTTTATAGGACAAAATAGATAGTAATGGTTGGGGTGACTGGCTATGAGAGGTCAAATGGTTAAGTAACGATCTAGAAACCCATATCCCTTTCCAATTTTATTTTTGCATGATATTCTGTGAGTGTACCTGGGTTGTATTGGCTCAACAAGTGTGTGTACGTGGGTAGTAATGGTGCAAGGCATGTACACCTTCAAAACAATGGTTTTTAGAAGAGTGTTTCAGTGATGGCTTGGCAAAGATAACAAGTTATATGGCCTGATTTCAGGTATGCATGTATGGTGCAATTTAGGGTTATAACAGATGCCCCCTAATGTGTGAGGCCAGAGGATCATATGATGGCCAAAATGCATTACACATCTTCACCAATGTTTGAAGCGAGTGAGCCCATGGACCAGAGTTCAGGAGGTGCCATGTGCAAAATAACAATTTTTATCACCAAGGTGGGCATACCCATCCTCGAGATGAAATAAAATCATGGCTTCCAATCAAATACACTGTAGATCCATGTCATATAACTATATAAAGTGTAGCTGCGAGCAGTACACAATGGATCTACATATCAAAATAAAAATGTATACATGTATAGTATCCATATTCCATAAGCTAATGACGACTGATGGTTGGAGATGAGGTCTTCAGAGCTCGAGAAACGACTTCAAAATATTCAAAACTCGGGTAGGAGTGTAATGTCAGTGTACAAATTCACTACCCAAAGGTCTTCGAAAACTCATTGGGAACAAAAAAGAGGATCTTGGTGACCAGGTGGAGAACTTCATTGATTTTGAGCAAGGACTTGATTGGACTTTCAGGGTGGCTAGGCATGAGGACAAGACACAAACTATAGAAGGGATGACTCAATTTTAGTAAAACTTCCCTTGGACAAAAGCACAACAAATGATGAGACTCAGGTAGCATGTAATTGACATAATTTCACGATGCAGGAGGCAACACAAAGTCTCCATATGTTTGGAAGGATAACCAAATGGAGGAGGACACAACTCTATGTAGAAAGAACAACTTCCTAAGGTCACATTAAATCCTAGAGCTTGACGAACAAACATAAGGATGTGATTTTTCCAAGGGCGAATCATTGTGCTTCCATTAAAAAGAAAATACTTTTCCCTTCCTCTTTTTGGGGTATATTTGATTTTTTTGTCTTTTTCAATAATTTTGGAAAGTTTGAAAAAGAATAAAAGAATGATATGTTACAAAGGAGGAACGAGTTTCATAGACATACTAGTTCCAAATGCAAGGAGCACACATATTCTCAGAGCAAGGGGACATATGCAGGAAAGGGACATGGAAAAATCCTCCATGGGTCAAGGTGTCAATATGCAGAGGCAAAGTGCTACAAGGCTTGCATATAAGGCATGCTTCAAATGGTTCAGTTGAGAGCAACATGGAGACGACATTAGGCCAAAGATGTGGGAATGAAAATGCAATTAATAAGACACAATGATAACATCCTTCAATGTAATTTTAAGGAGCCCAGAGAAGGTAAGCTCGATGGTTTTTCATTTTTAGAGAGTCTGAAAAAGTATAAAAGGAGACTCCAATGGGGTACCTTTTTCGAAGGTAGTCTAGTCGGTTCAAAAAGGGGTAAACTAGCACTGAACAAACATCTATTCAAAATCATTTTAATGAGTGTGACAAAGACAATATCACTCGACAATCTTTTCATATTTAAGGAGTCTAAAAAGAGCTTAACTATGGACTCCGTAAAGGGTGTTATTCTTGACCAATTTAACGAGTGTGAAGAAACAAGGTCACTTGACCATCTTTTCAATTTTAGGTATTCTGAAAAGGGCTTAACTATGGACTTCGTGGGGGTTCCGTTTCCATAAATTTAGTCCCTCAGGCCCAAAAAAGGAGTAAATCTATAACTGGGAATACTCTTCTAGAGAACGGAGGCTCTCAGAGTATACCTTTGTTCGTTCGTTTAACCTTCCAGACCAAAACATGGGTAAACTACTGCTTGACAGATGTGCCTTCGAATTTTAGTTTGGCCAGCGTGAAGGGAAGCAAGATCGCTCGACACTATTTTCATATTTAGAGGGTCTGAAAAGGGATTAAAAGAAGACTTGGGGGGCTACAACTCATGTATGAAAATGGTTTAGGTAGAGCCCATTTCTAGGCTCAGACTAAGAGTCTCTTCGATAGTCAACTTGGAAAGTCTCCCAAAAGGGACGACAAAAAAAACCAAGGTGTAAGTCTTCCCTCGGTATAGAAACTGTAGTCATGGCTTCAAGGATAGCCTCATCTAAAGGAATTTCAAAATCTGATAAATCACGTGAACAAGGGTTGACAGTCCCAAAGGGTGAAGTAAACTAACCATATTCCATATGACGATGGAGGCTCTAGTCAGGGTTGGTAGAGTCTATCAACGAAGAATCACAAGAACGGGGGCTTGAAGATCTACAAACAATGAGATCAGACTCAGAAGGAGACTCAAGATTACTTAGACCAGGAGAGGGAAGTAAGGGCTCCCATGCCCCCATTGGATACACCAATGGATCAATTACTGAGACCAAGTCTTTAGAAGGAAAATATGATTACACATGTTCCTTCTTAGAAGCAATTGAACACTGAGGATAAGACACCACATAATTAACCCGTGGCGAGGTAGAGTCTACATAAACACTAGAAACATATAAAGGGGAAACCTGAAATAACGCCAAATTAGGATGGTGGTTATCAGATGCCAGCTGGTCGATAGTGACAATGCTTCCATTGTGAGGGAAATGCATCACCCGGAAGAGTGTAGACACCACAACATTCATAGCATATACATAATCAGACCCAAGAAGCATATTGAAATCTAATGGGCCTTGCAACACTATAAAATCAAAAAGGATAGTCTTCCCACATAACAAGATAGGAAACTAAGGAAGAACCCCCAAATATTCACTAGGATGTCTATCAAAATCCAACAGCTCATGCAAAGAAGACACCAGTTTGGGAGATCCCAAGACTTTCCAAACCGAGGAGGATAAAATACTTGCAGAGGCTCCTTCGTCCACAATACATCAATACATGTTTGTTGAATTGACTTCAACCTTTATTTGAAAATGTGAAGAAGAAGGAAGACGAGGTTGTTCTATTATGTTTTCCTTTATCACTCTAAATCGTTTTTCATCTTCATATCTCCAATTAAAATACTTATTCTTCTTCTTTATGGTGTCCAGTATAGGTGCGCAAATGCTACTGAATTTCCTGATGAATTTCCTGTAAAAACTTTCCAATCCATGGAAACTTCTTACCTCAAACACACATCTTGTAGAAGGCCAATATCTAATTTCCCTCACCTTCTCTAGATCCATATTCAACTCATTTGAATAGATTACGAATCCAAAATATATAAGTTATTTTTTCATGAAAGAACATTTCCTCAAATTTACTAACAACTTCTCTTGTTGCAGTCTTCTCAACACCATCTTTAAATGCCTCAAGTGTTGTCCTTCAATCTTACTGAAGATTAAGATATCATCTAAATAGAAAATTACAAACTTACCAACAAAATATTTGAGTACTTAATTCATCAACTTCATAAATGTACTTGGTCCATTCGTTAATCCAAATGGCATAACCAACCACTCATACAATCTTTCATTCATTTTGAATGGTGTATTCCATTCATCTCCCTCTCTGATCCTTATCTGATGGTAACCACTCTTCAAGTATATCTTGGAAAAATAACTAGATCCACTTAAATAATCCATCAAATCATCCATTATGGGTAAATGGAATCTATACCTGCTGGTTATCTTGTTGATGGCTCTAGAATCTATACACATTCTCCAAACTCCATCTTTCATTGGACTCAACACAGTTGGTACGACACACAGACTCAAACTTTCTCTGACTAAACCTTTATCCAAAAATTCTGGGACTTGATTATTTACCTCTTCATTCTCTTGAGGTGTCAATCTGTATGCTTCTTTATTTGGAAAAAATTCTCTGGGAATAAGGTCTATATGGTGACTAATTCTCTTGATGGGAGGTAAAGAGTGAGGTAACTCATCCACCACAATATCAACGAACTCATACAATAACTCCTGGACTTCTTTAGTAAAAGCATCCATAGATGTACCAGTGAGAATAAATCTCAGCTTACCTACAACAATAAGCTGTATCTCTTGTTCTTTCTTGACTTCTTTCAAGATTTCCTTACCACTCATGAGAAATATACTTGGACTAGCTTCTTCTTTGACTCCTTTATCTTTTATTGGCAACAACATATGTTTACACCTGTTAACATTGAGTAAATTGTTGGGATGAAGAAAAAATATACAAAGGTAACCTACAAACCAACTTTAATATTGAAACTATCCTTTCGAATCTACAGAGGGTTCTCTTTGAGACTTGATCTCTGATAGACAAGTTTCTTTAAAATGATGGCTAGATTTAGAATTTTGAGATAGTTTTTCAAAGTTTGTTGACAAAAAGGTATAGTATTTCTATGGCTATGGATTCAACCAATGAAAAAAAAGAAAACAAATTCTTGGTAGATATAACTCCTCATATGAACAAAGGATAAACAAGGTGATGAACTTCAATGTTGAGTTTAATCATGTAGGGTGAAAGAAGAAAAGAAACACATAAAAAAATCATAGCATCACAAAGGATGAATTATGACCTTAGTTAAGAAGATAGACGTAATTTAAATCAGTTAAGTCTAGAGCACCATTAGATGAATTATGGACTTTTAATTTACCAATTTAAAGAGAAGAAAAGTGCAGATGAAAATAAGTACACAGGGAATACATACAAGGAAGAGTACAATCTTCAGATCACCACCATTAGAATGCTTTTCATAAGGAATTCAGGACTTCTGCATTTGTATTTATTTAGATTTATAAAATTACATTGAGGATCAAAATGTCTATACTTCTACATGCGCCCCCCTTTTTACATATATATAACTAAAGATACACTTAGCTGCTAGAAGTCGAACTACTATCTCCTAGAGTTAAGGATTTGGAATATATATATAACTAAAGCTACACTTAGCTGCTAGAAGTCGAACTACTATCTCCTAGAGTTAAGGATTTGGTTGTTTTCAAAGAGAACAACAACTTGTAAAATATACCAAAAATAGGAAACTCGATTTTCCAATCATATCCTAAACGAAATTTCATTTACAATCATAAATACTTGAGAAAAATTCAACTATATGGTTGTGATGAGTCATCATGTGTACTATTGGACAACACTATCACCTTTTAACAGTAAATTCTGGTTTATGTTGCGCAAATGTTGGTTGTCGTATTTGCGCAGGGATTTCACATAGTTGATCTTCATGTTGAGGTTGCTCACGTGAATCTAGTTGGTAGCAAAGGATGGGATCATTTATTTTTTCCATAGCTTCTTTATCCAATATCACTTGTAGTCGTAAGGTACTATTTTCCTTTCTTAATGACAAATCTTGTCTCTTTAAACTCCTCACTTGTCTCAACAAAGCAACGTTCCTTTTCAATTTTGATTGAGCATCAGAGATGGTTGCACAGGCATCGTCTATAGCTACTCTTCATTTCTTTCAATGTTTCATGATCCTTTCCATATTCGTTTTTCCTCCCTGAGCTTAATGATCTCATCTTGAGCTTCTCTTAGGTTCTTTTTTAGCCATTTTATATCCTTTTCTCCTCTTGTTGGTGAAGTAGGATATCTCTGACCTAGTTTTCTCTCTGGTTCTTGTGATTTAGGATTTTTTTCTATTAGCTTCCTCTTCAATTCCATGTTCTCCTAATAGAATTGGGCTATAACATGTTGAGCTTTCTTGAGTTGTTGTTTCACCTCCTTGATATCTTCATCTTACTCACCTAGTTCCACTTGCTTTTCATCAATCTCCTCAGCTACAAATTCAACAAACTCTGTTTGAATTGTGGGTATGGTAAACCTCCTGGAAGAGGACCTAGTGCACAACTTACTAGGAGATTGTGTCTCCTCAATTTCATCAATTAATCTTATTTTTCTTATTTTCTTTGAGGTTGGTTGACTAGGTGATGAATTCTCAATTTCTTTTCCTTTTCCCCTTTCAGTAACACCTCCTCCTTTTACCCCTGAACTATGAAATTTTTATTTATTAGTATATAAGGGGGTATATCCTTTAGGGTCCAGGGAAATGTTTTCTGAAATCAAGAAGGAATCCCAGTCTCTGTTTAACTTTCCAATCTCCTCAACCACCAACATATTTGTCAAGGAAAAATGGAATAGGCTACTCTCTGGTTGGTCATCTTTGGCTTGGACATTGTATACCATTCTTCCCAGGATTCTACATAGGAAGAAAGGTAAGTTTAAAAGACTTCTCCCTGTGAAATGCATCACGAGCCTAATTTGCTATTGATGTACCTTGTCAAATATACCCTCACAAGTAAAGTACTTCCGGATTATCTTCAAAAGTTTCTCAAAAGTTTATAAAAGATATTCAATGGGAATGTTGGCTCCAATATTCTGATTTCTGTATTTAGGTTTGAGAAAATCAATATAACATGAAGTATTTAATGGCATACCTTTAAACCAGTTTTTTTCTTGCATAGGAATCTCCATCACAACTGATATGGTTTCCTCTAACACTTGAAAAGTGATCCCTGCAATAGTTGCACTAACACCAGTAAAGTTAAGAGTGAACTGCTTGGTTAGCTATGCATTATACCCTTGAACCTTTTCACAGAATCCTATGCATCCAATTTGTTCAAAGGACACTCTGATCATTGGGTCTGTGATTACTAAATTTAAATTTTGTGGCTTAAACCTCACGACTTTCCCACTTCTTGCATTCTTTCTTTTTCATTGAGTAGTTTTCACAATGCTAATATATGTCAACTGTAGGTGCACATAAATAGATTGTAATAGCCTCTCCCCAGTGAAAAAGGGAATTGTAACCTCTGAGAACAAACGAGAGCAATAAACTCTGTTCAACGAATGAGAATAGTGACTTTTTCATAGTGCGCAGGAAAAGGAATCAACATGAAACTCTGCACAACAAACAAATCAGCAGCAGGAAACTTAGCACAATGGAAAACTCAGTGCAACAGTAAACGACAACAGAGAACTTCGGTGCAGCGGAAAAATTAGTGCAGTAATAAACAATAATGAAAACTTGGCACAATGACAAACAACAATGGAAAAATTGGCGCATGAGTAGGTAATAAGACTTTATCTCAAAAGAAAGAAGGTTAATTGTGTGAAAAACAAACTCATTCTAGAAGCTAATTTTCAATGGGATCCAAGAAAAATATCTTGAACAATGATTGAAAGGAATGGAGGATACACAACAAGAACATAGTAGCATATTTACGTAGCGAATATCAACACACAATATTTATGTAGCAGAGGGTTTCAGAGCTTATTGGAAAGGCTATGGATGATTCACAAGTCTTTAAGGTGATGGAGAAAAATGAAATATGGCCAATATTTCTTCTTGAAAGAACAAGGAATCAAATTATGAAAAGGGACGAAATATCCACAACAACAGGATGTTTTAAGGCAAGTTAAAGATTTGTGCAGTGAACTTGTGCAACGGGTACACCTTTGAAGTTTGTAATGGTACAAATGATATGGAGTGCAATGATTGTTCCCTTTTCTAACCTCATGATTAGGTAATGATGAACCATAATATCTTTTGACATGAAATTCATCCTAACCACCTGATTTGACCTTGGTACATAAATTCCCACTTTTCAACATGACTCAAGACTTACCAAAGTAGACCTTTACAACTTAAACATGACGAACCTTACACTCATGAATTTATTTCCTTTGTGGTAGTGTTTTATGAAAAAGAAAATACACCCTTTAAACCAACTTATGGCTAAACCCCTTACTGACATTTCAAGCCATTCTTTATTTTTCCATTGACCTCATAAAATTTGACACACTAACTATGACTCATCTAGGAATGTTTTGATTTTTCCCAAGATCATGGCATGACTCTGATTTTTTTTTTTGGAAAAACCTCTAACTCTAGCTACAAAAATTATGGTACTAAAAGCTGGATCCAATGGGGATGTTACCCTCCTAGTGAGGTAGCAAAGAGAAGTAGACCAAGTGCCGGACCATTGGGCTTTATTTTCCTTAAAGACTCTAAACTGACAAACAAAATTATTTACAAGACTCTCTTGACACAACCAGGGATGATTTTAAGGATGGAAATTTATTTTAAAATGTAGAAACCTTGGCGAATGTTACTAATCCATCATATGCCAACTATAAATGATTGGCGATATTTTTTTTTAAATATTCAAATTTCTAAGGATTTTATATAGTTTTTATAAAATTTTGGCGATTTTTAAGGTAAAATAATTTTATCCTATAGAATTTGGGAGAATCATTTTTAAAATAGTGAATCTCGTTTTTGGAAAAACCATGGAAAATTAGCCCAAGAATGAAATTTAGCCCCTAAAATCATCCCTGGACACAAATTTGACTAAACTTAGCATAAAATTAGGGCCTTCACTTCGGGCTTCAATTTCTTGCTAATTATTGAGTTGAAATTATTCATCTGAAAATAAAATGGTTACTTACAATGAAATGGAGAGATTGGAAATTTTTTAAACAAGATAGTGTTTGAGAAACCTGCCATTCATAGGTCCTCCACCAATGAGATCTCCATTAAGCTCCTACAACAACTAGGCATTGTTCCCATGGTATGCAACAATCATGAATGCTCCCAACCAAAGATGATAAAACTTCCCATGTTTCCCTCTATCTTCATTCCTTGCATCCCACTTCAGTACCAAATCATCCACCTTGAAATCATCTTCCTTAGTATGCTTGTCAAAGGCTCTTTTCATTTTATATTGGTATAGTTGTGAGTTGTTGAAGAGATGTTATCTCATTTTCTGCACATGGATTAATTGGCTTATCCTCCTTAGAGCATCATTTGGTTTAGCTTCCTGTTCTTGCAGCAGTCTCATCACTGGAAGTCCTAATGAGGTAGGAAAAATGGCCTATGTACCATATACAATTTGAAAAGGTGGTGTAGAAATAGACCTTTTAGTGGTGATCCTATCAACCCATAACACATATATAATTTTTATGTGTCAAACTTTCTTATTTTCTTGCAGAAGCTTCTTAATAATTATGGTCAAGCCTTTGTTGGATGAATCAACCAACCCATTACCCTATGGGTAATAAGTTGTGGAATTACCAATATTTATATTATAGTCACTGAAAAAATTATCCATTCTCCTGGACTTGAATTCTTCTACATTGTCAGTAATGATCTTGATTGAACAACCAAATATAGATAAAATATTGCTTTCTAAAAATTGAATGATAAAAGTATCAGTATCTTGCCTTGTGGGGACTGCTTCAATCCATTTGGTGAAGTAGTCTATGGTTGTCAGTATACACCTATGATGAGATAAGGATGGAAGATGAATTTCTCTTATAAAATCAAAGCCCTATTGTATGAATGGCGCTTTAATAGATATAGGCTTTAAAGGTAAAGGTTGCATCTTTCTTTTTCCATCAAAAATATAACATTCATGGTAGCTGGAAACTTCCTTGTATACATCAGAAAAAATACTAGGCAAATAGAACCCTGCCCTCAGTATTTTGTGCGCAATGGTATTCCAATAATGGTGCCCCCTGCAATCACCTTTTTGAATCTCTTTGATATCTTTTTTCACTTCTTCCTCTAGCAAACAATTTAGCAAGATCCCACCTAAATCTTTCCAATATAGAGAATGGTCCAGAATGCAAAACTTTGCTTCTTTCAACTTCAAAAATCTAGCTTTGGTTTTTCTTAACTCGGGAGGAGCTTGTATATTTCTTATTAAATAAATAATATCAGCATACCAAGGAGAATCAATGAATTTTTGGGATACATGTGGGACCGTTTCTTCTTCTGAATTTATTGATCAATCAACAATGAAATTAATTCCCAAGACATCACAATTGGATTGCGCCATCAACTTTGCAAGCCCCCGACCTTTAATCATCTTGGTGGGTTTGGTATCAAGGTCATATTCCAACATCAAATCTATCCATTTTCCCTTCTCCCTTTAGGATCAGGTTGATTTAAAATATCTTTTATAGAATTGCTAGGCACATAAGCAATGACATGGGAGTGCATGATGTAGGTTCTAAATTCCTTAAGGGCCTTCACCAAGGCATATGCCTCATTTTTCATGATTTCATACCTTATTGGGGAGTCTCTCAATTTCCTTCTATAATAGTCTATGGGCCTTTCAATTTTCTGTTCATCTTTTTGCAACAAAAAACCAGCAATGGTGTGTTCTGAAGAAAAGGAAAACGAAATAAAATCTTTTGCGAAATTCGGGTTGGCCAACACTGGAGCTTTGGTCAGTGCCACTTTAATATATTCAAAATACTTCCTAGCTTCAAGAGTCCATTTTATTTCATTTCCTTTCCTGAGCATATTGGTGATGTACTTTATTATTTCAACCAAGTTAGGAATAAACCTTCTCAAAAAAATTACTTTTCCTAGGAAATACTATACCTCCTTCTTGCTCCTAGGTGTGCCAATATTCATAATTGCTTCCACTCTATTGGGGTCTATATTTTTCCATTCCTTTGAAATGATGTGTCCAAATAATTTTCCTTCTTGCATTCCAAAAGTTAACTTTTTTGGATTCAATGAGATGCCAGAATTTCTACATTTATGAAAAACCCTTCTTAGATATTTGAGATGTTGATCATCAAAATATGAAAATACAGTGATATCATCTAAGTAAATAAAAATAAAATTATATTTCTCATCGACAAAGGCTATGTCCATGGCCCTTTGGAAATTTTCCTCTACATTCATAATCCCAAAAGGCATTTTTGTATACATGAAGGTGCCCCAAGGTGTTGTAAAAGTTGTCTTCTCTTGGTCATTAAGATGTATCATGATTTGGTTATATCCATAGAAATCATCAAACATTGATATCTTCTGAGATCCAACCACCTTCTGCAGGATGTAATCCATCCTAGGAAGTGGATAATTTTCTTTGAGAGACACCATGTTTAGATTATGAAAGCATACACACAATAATTTTGGCATCAAAAAACTTCCTTACCTCCTTTTCAATCAATGGAAACAACGGAGGGTTTATTCTTCTCAACTTTTTCTTGAAGGGTTTATGATCATTCTTGATTGGAATTATATGTTTAATTACCTTAGTATCATAAACCTTCAAATATTCATAACTCCATGCATAGACATCATGGAAATCCTTCATTAGGCTGATATACCTCTATTTAATATATGGAATGAGTGTTTTTGGATAGTTTGATGATATTGGTATCCTTCTGAGTCCCAATGTTGCAATCTTCTATGTTCTCATCATTTGCATTCATTTTACGATTTATGACCACATCATTGTTGTCAAAAAGTTTTTCCAATGGAACCAAGCCTTTGGGAATAATGTTATTTTTGAGTTGCACTATATCTCTCCCAACAATCTGATTTTGAAAAAAATCATCATTGTTGAACACAATTGCATCTTCATTCTCTTCACAACAACACTCATCATCAATATTCAAATTAGCTAATTCATCACTCATCTGAATGAATATTTCTACCTATTTTTCATCTTCAAATATTTTCCAATATTTAATGTTATCAGGTAATGTTGGCCTATGCTTGAGTTCAATTTCATATTTTTTGTTAGGAAAAATTGGAATTTTGAAAACCGAGGATGAAGTGGCTAAAGTATTTGCAATTTGATTTCCCCCCCTAGGAATCACTGATAAATTGTATTCTGAAAAATATTCAAGAATATCAAGTACTAAATTCCTATATGACCTCAATCTAGGATGCTTGGACTAATATATACCCTTTACCTGATTAATAACAAGATCATAATCTCCATGTACAACTATCCTCCTAGCACCCAATTATTTTAAAGTCTTCAATCCAAAAATCAATGCCTCATATTCAACCATGTTATTGGTGCAATCAAAAGAAAGTTTGTAAGAATAGAGTTTTGTACCTATATTGGGATGGTTAATCCACACACCAACTCCTACTCCTTCTCTGCTAGTAGATCCATCAAAGCTCATATTCCACATCTCATCCTCTGCATTGTTTTGTTGATTTTTAATTTCCTCTATTTGATGATTAGATTTGTATTTGATGGCCATGACAGTCATTGGCTCCTCCTCTTCAAAACTGAATTCATTATAGAAAATAGAGGAACCAACCTCAGTATCTATAGAGTAAATGGGATGGTTGATTGGTTGATTTTTTCTACTCACCATGTACTTGACCAACACTTCTTTGTACAACCTCCTTTCTTGGACAAAAACAAGGATAATAGCATATGACATATCCATTTGCAAAGTCCCTTTCAACTTTGCAGCCCAAAATATAGATAACATCATGTAAAATTTAGGAGGGATGTCAGCAGCCACCACATCCATGTTCATATTTTTTGATGGAATTTGAGACAATGATACAACTAGATCTTTGATTAAACCCAAGCATTTCACCTTCCTTGAGTCAAAAGAGAAAATATCCTTGTAAGGTCTTGTAATATCTAGGCCCAACTCATCCATGACCACCTTGGGAATTAGATTATATGATGCTCCTAAATCTAACATGTCATTATGTAAGGTCATGTCATGAATTTTAAGACTAACATTGAAAGGGGACATCATTAACTTTTCCACTGTCCTCCACATGTGGGCCAAACAAGATAGCAAGGTGATCATCTTGTACATTCAAGGTGTCAAGGGCTTCTTCCATTTTGAGAATTTTAATTATCTAATTTCTATATTCTCCATTCTTAATCAGTTCATTTATTGAAACATAAATTTTGATTTTATCCATTTCACTTTCAAAATTAAAAGGAGATGGGGCTTTTTCTACCTCTTTGATGACTGCTTCCTTTCTTGCCTCATGTATTTTATTTGGGGGTTCTTCTTGGGATTTTACTTTCTCTATTGCATCCTTTGTTGAATTATTTTTCTTAGGTTGGCTTGAAGAAGGTGTATTTATCTGAAGTTCCCTTGTAGGATTTTCCTTTGGAGGATTTGGAGGAACCTTTTTGCTTCTGAGGTTATAGTGTTTCTGAAGTTGCATAATAGCATTTTGATATCCCTTCTTAAACTCTTTTCTTTCCAATGACAACATATCATCATTATCTTGCATAAACGTATCATTTGCATCCATAAATTGATCATGTTCTTCTTTAGTTAAGAACACATTTGTTTTTGTATCATCAAAACAACGCATATTGTCTGCAATTGTTTGATCAAAATATTTATTTACATAGTTTTTTTTGAAATGAGGTTTTATTTGTTGATAACCTTG
Organism: Picea sitchensis; assembly: GCA_010110895.2. Classification (NCBI taxonomy): domain Eukaryota; kingdom Viridiplantae; phylum Streptophyta; class Pinopsida; order Pinales; family Pinaceae; genus Picea; species Picea sitchensis. Next base: position 915 of record SNQJ01S0062971.1, on the reverse strand, counting down.
ATTTATTGATGCAGGAGCATCGCTCACTCATCAAGCGAGCCAGCGCGTGGAGAAAAAAGAACAGCTGGGTAGCGCTAGCACCAATTTTGAAACATTGTGATATTGTTGTGCCAAGACATTAATGCATGGTTTAATGAAGCGCACTTGTATTGTAAGATGGACCTTGAGCAGATAAGCTCTCGTCCTTAGGTAGTTGAGGCATTTATTAGATTTAATGCAGGTAGATAAAATAATTAAGTCTAGATTAGACAGTTTTACTTTTGTGAGGGCAAACGGAATATAGGCACCCTCCTTTGTATTATTGTATTCATTCAGAGCAGCAGATTATCATTGAGAGCAAGAAGAGCAGAGCAGAGAACCTTTGTAGAACACCCATGTACAGATTGAATTAATAGAAAGAAGTCTTTGATTCAACTTCGTGGTTTGTGTTGTTTCTCTGTGTTATGTTATGATCATGAATGTTTTTCTTTCTGTTATGCATTTGCTTTGATATGCTGTGTAGGAGTCTTCAGGATTTCAACTGAAGTTTGTGAGAAAGGAGAATGAGTTTCAATTGTTTCTCTGTTTGAGCCCGGAGTTTCCTGCATAGAGTGCAGTCGAATTCATCCGCATTCGAGTGCGTTGATGAGGCTCAACAATTAAGTTCTCATTCTCGTTCACCCAGAAGTTGATTTGGGTTAACCGAACCGTGCAGGAGAAGTGCAGGGTAGATTTGAAGTCTCAGAGACGAGTCTGAGAGAAGGAAGATTGGACTGTTGTTGGTAGGATTGCACAGGTTTTGGATGACTTCAACACTTCGAGAGCTGTTGGAGGTCAAGCATGTAAATCGCGTGTCGAAGGTCTCTGAAGGAGTCAGAGAAATCAAGTTCAGAGGGGATAGTTCTTTCTCGTCACAGTGAGAACAAATCCAGGAGA
>SNQJ01S0062970.1:33633-52119 GCA_010110895.2 Picea sitchensis | reverse complement strand
CGCAAGTAAGAAAAACTAGTTCAAGCAGTGGAACATACCTATGCTCAATGCAAGGAGATGCATGCGGGATATGGAAACTCGGGGGAATGTTCCCTCCTAGGTATAGGGTGTCAAATTGCAAAGGATATAAACAAGGCTCTGCTTGGTTGAGGATGGCAAACTGCTAAGGCAAACGGTTTATAATGCAAAGCGAGAATCAACTATAGGATCAATATTGTAAGCAAGGGCATGAGATGCAATCACAACTTAATGCCAAAAAACGTCATTTTTCATGATATTTAGTCTACTTGGTGTGAAAAAGGGATAAACTTGTACCAAATAGACGTCCTTTCAAGTCTGATTTACGAGTGTGAAAGAGACAAGTTCACTTGGCAATCTTTTCACTTTTTGAAGACGAGTTGGAAAATATCTTAAATTAAACTTGATTGGGAGTCCTCTAAGTATAATGCAACATGTTTATTAGTGAGAAATGAGGCTCAACATAAAATCATGTATTAACTATAAGGGACTCTTGGTCCTATGGAAAAAAATTTTGCATGGGCACCAAATGAAGCGGAGGATCTAACTAGGGCACCCATGTTTGGTAAGTCTCTACCACTTGATAACGACACATCTTATAACAGATGGATGGTTTTGTGTCACAATAAATGGGTTCATACCTAAGGTATATGAGTGACAGTTATAGGACAATGCAAAAGTGCATGATGGAATGGATACCTATCATATATGTTGGGTAGTGAAAATACCTTCTTGTGGCTACGAACAACCAACATAACATGGAAATCCGAAAGAATCCCTGGTGAAAACTACAAAAACCAACTCAATCCATTGTTGTATTAGTCGATTAGGCGAAAAAATGACTCAAAACTATAGAAAGTGGGTAAAAACTATTATAAATAGTAACAAAACCAAAAATTACTGTCATTTTGACTTTTTACCCAAATAGTGAAAATTGGACCAAATTACCTTTGATCTTCAACTGGTGATTACGGGAGCGTCGGGCAACGAAATTAGAAACCGTATGGACCAGATAACTCCTCTTCCCCTCCTCTTCCTTTCTAATGGATTAAATTTTTAAATTATGTTTCAAATTTTGAGTAAATTAGGGCACAAATTGAGTAACTCAGTGTACGCGGGCTACCATTCATCGGGTCGTGTATACGTGAGGTTATATGCGACTGTGTAAAATACAAGGTGTGTATACTCAGACTTATACGTGATTGTAAATGCAACAACCCGCATACAAGTCCATAATCAATTATTTATATGGTTGCTAACTCAAAATTTGACATTTATCTGGTAGGATGGTGCTAGAATGGAGGGAAAGGGAGCATGAGGAGGTAGATGTTGTTGTGGACATATATCTGGGGGCCCAAATGGCCTTGAAAATATGTGTCTTATACAAATTTTGGGCACTCAAAGGGATGAGGTCCTAGGTGAGGTTGCTTGAGATGCTTGTGGATTACTAGGACCCTGACAGTGAGAGCTTCAACCTCGATGGGAAACCATTGAGGATTGAAGTCAAGGATATATAATTTTTCACTAGGTTATCGTGTTGGGGTGAGGTGGTGAACCTCAAATCATGGGGAGCTTGGAGAGGTATGAAGATAGAGGAGTACATAGACGCTCAATACGTAGCAAGGACCCTGAATGTCGAGAGTCAACTCCCCATCTAAGCGATAAACAATCCCAGCCTCAAGATTATTGTCCTTGTGTTGACTAGGATCACATGATCGGCTTCGTTGCACCAGACATTGAGGCTTCTCATGTTTTATGTTGTATAGTGCTTGAAACCCATAGTATATGATTGGTTTACCTCACTACTGGCTAATATGAAGATCCAATTGATAGAGTGCAAATAGGGTAGAAAGAGGAACTTTGGGTTTGCCTCTATATTATGCAGCTTTTTTCTTCGAGCGAGTTCTAGGTTTGGGACCTAGAGTCGATATTCTTCCAATAGGACCTCACAATCCAACCATGGCACGGTGGACTGAGGCAATGAGATGACAAGGGGGAGGTAGGGTGCCCACACCCTACAACGAGGATTTCTTCTACTGGTGGAGGCGATGGGTCATTTCTCTGGATGACTACCCCTATGCAGGGATGGAATTCAGAGGGGGACCCTGACATGCCATTACCACTAGGGACCGCCTACGGGGACATAGGTATTTCAAATGTTTTTAAATATTTCATTTTTTTGTATTTTTTTATAGTAAAACAAAATTAGTTTTGGATGATACATAAGTGCTAACTAGACACTTGTGTGATGCAGACATGGGTCCACGACGACTGAACGAGATTTCCTGACATCATCGGAGGCATTGAGGGGATGAGGTGGCAAGAGGAGAAGCTGAGAGATTCCTTCAAAACGTGCAGGGAAACCTGTCTCGTTTGACTCATAGAATTTTGATGGTTCAGGTAGAGGATCTGTCGGAAGCCATGTAGCGACAAGTAGTTGGTGTACCCAGATCTTAGTTGGTGTACCCAGATCTTGGGTGTGACTCTTTCGTCGTCTTGCAAATGCCGTATTTTTTTACCATGACAGACATCCGACACCATAGGTGTAGATGTCGTGGATCTTGTATTATTGTCTGTATATGTGTATGGATGGTGTTAGCCCTAATTTTGTACTATAAACATCATTTTTTTTCATATATAAACTTTGATTTTACTTATATTACAATGTGCACATTGATCATATGGTTTTCTTTGCTTTAGTTATGTTACAAATGCCAATCTAAAACGAAATTAGTGTAAGCATCAGATACATAATTAGAACTCCTAGGTATGTGATAATAAGTAATAAAATCAAACTGTCGTTCTAAAAGACGTACCCATAAGAATCGTCAAAGTAAAGTAGGATCATGCACGAGGTAACTGTTGTTCAACTGACACACTACTAATTAGGAATCCAGGCGGACCTCTAACGAGCGAATACCATGTGACATAGCATCGCGCAAAAGTTCTATAACTATGCTATATTAGTCCACATTATTCATGGATGGCCCTAGGAATACGCCACCTGAAGACACCAATAGACCCTCGGGTGAGTAAACCACCCAAGCACCTAAATCCAAGTTCCATGTTTGACAACTGGTTCTGTCTGTGAATCCTAAGTAGACCGAAGACTCTGTTGACATCTGCCAACCAAGGAAAACTTGATAAGAAAGTTGAAGACAAAAAAGAGAGGAAAAATATATATACACTAAATTACATTAGTATACAAAGAGTTCCGCCCAAGCTTGGGGCTCAAATGTATTATCTTTTCAAGTAGATCCCATTCATGGTCTTGGCCAACATATTCCCTTCATAATGTTCTAACTCATAGGCTCTTTTTTCTAAGACATGTCACACGATATAGGGACCTTGCCACATGGTTTTAAACTTGCATGCCCCCATCAGTTCTTTGGCTTGATCATATAAGAGGACCAAGTCACCCTCAGCGTACAACCTAGGATAGAAAAAATTATCATACTGAACCTTAAAACGTCTTTTGTTCACCTCAATAGCCATAGAGGCATCTCGACGCTTCTCATCAAGACTCTCTAGGTGTACAAGGCATCGCTCAAGATTGGAAGTGTGAGGTAGGAGCACGACTACCAACTTAAGAGAAGGGATTTCACATTCAATAGGTAAAATTGACTCCACACCGTGTACTAACTAGAAAGGGGAAAATACGGTGGCAGTTTTGACTGAGGTTTGGTATGCCCAGAGTGCAGGATATAGCATAATGTGCCAGTCAGACTTATCCTGGCTTAAAGTTTTTTGCAAAATGGTCTTGAGAGACTTGTTGACGGCCTCTACCTGTCCATTTTCTTGGGGGTAATAAGTGGAAGAATGACCATGTTTAAACCCCAGATTAGATGCTAGCTCTTCCATCATTTCATTCTGAAATTTACTAACATGATGGGTGACAATCTCACTCGGGATACCAAAACGAGTGATAATTTGATTGAATATGAAGAAGGAAGAAGTCTTCCTGTCATATTTAACTGTAGGCATGGCCTAGACCTACTTAGTAAAGTAGTCGACCACCACGATAATGTGTTTATGCCCCCCAGCCGAAGTTGGGTTGCAATCCACGAAGTCCACCCCCCACTTGGTGAAGGGACCGACGATAATGACTGGGTGAAGAGGGGATGGATGGGAGCACATTTTTCGAGTGAACACATGGAAGGGGTGACACTTTTTAATCGCTTCAATACAATCTTTAAAGATGGATGGCCAGAAATAATCGGCTCAAAAAATTTGCTGGGTTGTTGCAAGCCCGGATAGATGACCACCACAAGCCCCACTATGGAAATCACTTAGGACTGACTTAGCTTCCTCATGAGTTAAACAATGATTTAGGATGTTGTCTATGCCGTGACGATACAAAGTGTCTCCGATGATAGTGTAATTCTTAGCTTGGTATCGTACACCCCGTCAGTCATCTTGTGAGATATGATGAGGGAACTTCAAAGTTTGAAGATGGAGAATGATGTCTCCATACCAAGGGTTAGACGATGAGACAAGGAAAATGTGTTCATCTACAAATGAATCAACATGGATAATATCCTCATATAATCATGGGAAGTCGGATATTAACTCCGCAAAGACTAGTGATTTCTTGGATTTCGCAAAAGCAAAATTGAGATCAAATTCTTGTAAAATGACAATCCATTTATTATATTTACCCCCTATGATACACCTGGTAAGGACGTATTGAAATGGATTGACATAAACAACCACAATAGTCTTGCAAGGAAATATATAATGGTGTAAACGTTGGACTATGTGAACAACAACCAAAGCTAGGTTTTCAATGTGAGAATAATTAAGCTTAGGATTGACTAAGTTTTGACTAAGATAGTAGATGACATGCTCGTGGAGCTCATCATCCTCCTAAACCAAAACCATACCAATCATCTCCTTAGACGCGATGATATAAAGCAAGTAATCCCTACTGTAGTCAGGATACTTCAGCAGAGGCGCTGATACCAAGGTTTTCTTCAAAGCATCAAAGGACTCCTGGGCTCACTCATCCCAGATAAAAGGGGCATCCTTCTTTAAAATACGCATGAAACCCTTAGTGATATTAACATAGTTTACTATAAACCGCCGTAAAAAGTTATCTTTCCTTTGTAAACCTTGAAGTTGTCAAATAGTGTGCGGGGGAGGCAACCAAAGTATTGCCTCAACCTTTAACGAATCTACCATGATCCTTGTCTCAGAAACTAGAAATCCCAAAAGAAGCCAGGCCTAATGCAAAATATGCACTTATGAGGGTTCAACTGAATTCTATAGTAACAACATCTTTCAAAAACAAGTCGAAGTTGCATAGGATAATCCGCTCTCTTACGAGAGTGAGTGGCAATATTGTCAAGGTAAGCTTTGACTATATGATTAAGATCATGGAATGCGAAGGTCATAGCACGTTGGAAGGTTGCTCTGACACTTTTAAAGATGAAAGGAATTTTTAGGTATGTGAAAGTACCCCAAGGAAAAATAAATGTCATCTTGTGTTGATCCTTGGGTTTAATTTGATTTTGGTTATACCTTGAAAATTCATCCATAAAAGAAAACACTTTTCTTCCCACACACTCATCGAGAATCTGATCGATGAAAGGTGTCGGGAAGTTGTCTTTAGGACATGCTTTGTTCAGGTCACAAAATTCCATGCATACACGGATGGTTCGTTGCTTCTTATTCACACGAATGGGATTGAATACCCATTCAGTCAAGGGAACCGGGTAGATAAAGCCAACATTAAGAAGCTTCTCTATTGTTTCCTTAATGACAGGGGCCTTCTGGGGATTGATAGCTCTAAGACATTGTCAAACAGGTTTATCATCCAGATAAGTTATAATCTCATGCTCGACAATACGAGGGTCGATTCTTGACATTTCTTCATATGACCAAGAAAATACATCTCAGAATTCATTGAAGAGTTTGGTGTAGATCAGGATTTCTTTTGGCGAAAAATCCACACCGATATATACATTTTCAATCTTGCCAGGTGTACGAGAGATATTGATCATGATGGTAGGAGAGATACTCCCCATATTTCCTTCAACATAAATGTCATGTGTATCCAGTGGAACTATGGCATGACCGACTATCTCACTCAAAGTAGATAGAAAATCATCTTGTTCGATTCTTCCAAGCTCTAGGAGAAAGTAAGAGTGATGATGCATATCATCCCAAGGTTTGTCGGAACCACTCATGGCTTCAATGTTGGCTTCATCCAATGGAAAATTTTCATCGAGGAAACCATGTGAACAAGACAATGAAGTGGCCCACATGGACCTAAGAACATGATCCTCCTCATCCGTCGATGATGTAATAGGATCGGGATTGGCGACAGAGTCAAGAACAACTGGATACGCAATATATGTTGTCGATAATGGCATGTCCATTCCAACATGTGATTGTCCTTCACAAGAGGAGGTAGAGGAAGGTAGGGTCCAAGGATTTCTAAAATAAGAAGTGTGGAGAGATATGGACCTCTCTGTTGAAACGGTCCTACTAGACACGACGTAAACGTGATGAATCGATTCCATGAAGTCGAAAGAACCCATAAGGGAAGAATACATTCTGGCACTGATATTTTTAGTTGTTGGCTGAGAATTGTTGATCATGGGGATCAAGGTCCAACAGATGCATTGGGACTAGCATACGTAAAGAATAATCAATCAATCATCATGATCTTCCCATCATGAGGTAAATAAAGAGTACGAAAGATGGACGATACGACGAAAGTCATAGCATAGGTCCAATTGCATCCTAGAAATAAGTTATAATCAAGAGGTGCATCAACTACCTCAACTTCCACCTCTACCGTCTTCCCACCCAACTAGACTGGAAATGCAGGAAGAATACCGTGAGGGCAGAAGGAATGACCGTCAAAATAAGTCAACATGTTCTATGATTTAGAAAGAGTCGGAGAACCGAGAGATTTCCAACAGATCAGGGACAACACACATGTAGCAGCACCTTCATCAACAACTGCATGTTTGATGGTATACTTTGATTACCCCATGTGGATTTGGAATGCCACATGGTAAGGCAAGCGAGGCTTCGCATATGTGACGTCAAACTTGATAACTTTTGAGCCATTGGGTTCTAGAGCTCCTAACGTAGATAGCAAGGCATTCCTCTGTGAACGACACATCTGGAGTACCTACAATGCTGACATCGCAAAAGGGGTTTGACCCTGGTCCTCAACAATAGAGTAGTTCTCGGTGGCTCTAGCATTTGGATTGTGGGTAGAGCGCTTGAGTACTCCTTTAGGAATATGAAGCGGTGGCTCTGGTTTTTCGATCTGTAAAGTCATCTCCGGAGGAGGAGGAAATATTCTAGACCAGGTATAGCCTGTGAAGAACTGTAATCTCGAGATCGAGTGGCTACATGAAATTTAGCATTGACCATATTAATACACAAATGGTCACCATCTTGTGACGATGGATTTTGACTCCCACCGGCCGCATTTCCATCATTTGAGGAGTTCGAGGCCATGTGTTGGTTATGTGGTAAAGGATTCGTCAGCACGGAAGGTGGTATATATAATAGCCTCATATCTTCCACAAGTTTGGGGTATAAATGCGTAAGGTGATATTATGTACAAAGCTTATAGAGAAATTTCACCTTACATCTTTCTTTCTTGCCCTCTCCAGCATTGTTATTCATCTTCTCAGTATTACCATTGTCCTTGGGTTTATTATTATTTTTCCCACCCTTATGATTATTATTATATCCTTTCTTCGTATTCACTCTTGGTCGTTGGTTACCATTTGGGTTGGTTGACGATTGCACAGAATGTACATCCGTCGACTGAGTGGGATTGGAAGACACAGACGAAGTTGGCCCTTCTACAGACTGGTTTAGAGACAACTCTTTCAAATGGCTTGTCACCGAGTCTGTGGATTTTACATTGGAGAAGCCTACAATACCATCGGCATGAGGTCCAAGATTTTATCTAGGGTCATAGGTTGACCGCGGTGCATCCTGAAAAATGTGGTATAACATCCCAGACTGAGCATATATAAGATCTAACTGTTGGGATTTGAAGATCACTTCTTCCTCATTGGTAACCCCATATGTAGCAACATCCTTTGATATAGGATGCTACAAATACTTAAGGAACCATTCTAAAACAAATACCAAGGGTATGGAGGTCTTAATCAACCTCTTCCATCTATGCCACTCCTGGATATGATCCACGATATGAGTGGTTGTGTCCTGGCGTAAAGTTGAAAAAATTTCTAGGCAAACATCATAATGAAATGGAAATTGGAAGTGGTTAAGGAATACCAACACCATCTAACTAAAAGTCCCATATGCCCCCCTAGCTAGCTCTATATACCATTTCATAGCGACCCCAATGAAGGTGCATTGAAATAATATTAACCGAATGGAATTGTCATTAAGGGAATTCGAAGAGCACCATAAGTGAAATGTAGTAATGTGATCACCAAGATCCTCACCATTCTTACCTTGGTGGGGACGGGGGGGCATGTAGGATCATGACACACAGGGTCCTTCATAAATTTAAACAAGTCTGGAAGATTAAGCATGGCCAGAAAAGGGAGACAGGGTTGCGGCATCTGGCCCCAAGCTCCCTGGAAAAAATTTGTTTGAGGAACTACAACCCATATAGGGTTCTGGTAAGCACCATAGCCCTATCCGAGATTGTAAGACCCTCCTCCAGGATGATTCATAAGAGGTTGGTTGGGCATCATTCCAGTAGGAATGTTCTGATGGGGGTTAAAAAAGTTTCCCCCAGTCAGATTGCATCTAGGTTGGGGGTTTCCCAAGGCATGAAGTTGACCTCCTCCAGGTGTGAATCTAGAGGATAGAGATGGATTCGTCATTCCAAACATGTTGGATGGAATCAACACTGAGGAGGTAAGGGTATAGGACAAAACTTGAGTATAAAATTGTCCTCCAGGTTGGTTTCTCTACCCAGAAGCAAGAGGATTAGACCCGGGGTTAAAAGAGGGAATGCCTCCCATATTAGGAGTCATTTGAGGGATTTGAGAACCACCAAAAGAAAAAGGAGTATAAAGAGGTGTAGTTCCCCCAAGGCTAATGCTAGCATTAGGGCTAGCAGCTAGGATGCAGTTTGAAAACTGTGAAGTAAAATTCGTCATACCATAGGAAAAGGGACTAAAGGACATAGGGATGGATTGAACATTATATCCTGGTGAATGACCAAGAGACCCAAATAGGTTCGAGGCAAGATATTGAGCATTCATTATAGGACGGGCAGTAGTAATGATAGGTGCCTCCGGTACTACAACCATTGTGGTTGCAGGAGTCGAAGGGGTGCCATTAACTATAGTAGGTGTGGGAGTTGAAGGGATCCCATTGTTATAAAGACTCGGTTCAATACTCATCCTTGTAGAATCCCAATTCTGAACAATGGAGGTGTGTGTACCACATATAATAAATCTACGCCTTTTAGAAGGCAAAGACTCGAAATCCGGTGGTAACTGTAACAAGCAACGGGGCCGATGGGGACGTTGTTCTGACTCCACAATGACTCAAGATACAAGAAATAAAACCTAAGGCCAACTAGTAATAAAAAACCACACCAAAAATCAAATGACCAATATGCACACAAACGGGGTAAAGTGGCTAAAAGAGGACTCCATCCCTAAAGAAGGTATTTCTTGCCCAAGAGGGGCCTAAGACTCCCTGCTAAAGATCTGAGGTAACAGAATCAATTATAGGGGCCCTTGTGGGCTTAACAACCAGTCGGTTAGATCCCCTAGAAGAGGTAATCCTCCATAAAGGCTTTGTATTGTCCGACCCTTATCTGACCCATGGTACCTTCAGAATAACCCCTGCAAGTAACCTATGTGGCACCTAAGTCAAGAAAATAATAAACCAATGTATAACCGATGCACAGGAGAGTAGTCGTAAGTCAGGTCCACCATTTGGGCAGGGTAGAAAATCCTGAAACCTTGAAAGCACCACCTCTCACAGAGGTAAAGGCACTAGCAAGATCCCTAGATATGAATAGATCCCTAAAAATATCTTTGACGCTAAGAAGGTATCAGGGTGATATCCCTTCAACCAACCTCACATGACCTCTTGATTAACTCCGATGTAAGCAAAGCCTCCTGATATTACCAATTATACAATGGATTTCTCCACTCCCTTTGCCAGACACATATGTTGATTTAATTTCCTTGGAGAAGTTTACTCACAAAATCCTATTCCAAGGCACTAAATCCTAAGCTAGTTTGTGCACCCTAGAAAATAAAATCGTGACTAATCAATTTTAAATTATAGCATTAATTTTAGTGGCTGTGCTTACTCAAAAAGGTATGGTAGTGAAACTCATAATGTTATGACTCGACAAGTAAGGTAAATATGAATACAATGCAAAGTCCTAACTTCAATTTTCAATGAATGATATGCTTCTTAAAACAAATGCAATTTTCAATTTCAACTCTGCAATTCTGAAGTAAAAATGCAATCTTTCTTTACATGCACTAAGGTAACGACAAAGACTTAAAATATTAAAATGCCAAGCAATGAAAAAATGCCTAATATTTTTGTATTTTCATTATAAGGAAAATGAAAATGCATGGACTGAACAACAACTTGATATATAAAAACTCTATTGTGTATAGAAACAAACAACTCAAGTAGGATACCAAGCAACAAGACACCCAACCCAATTTACAAGGACAATCAAAATGAAAAGATGATGTGAAAGACTTCGCCCAAAACTCAACCAAAGACAGGTTTCCTGTCATCACACAGACACTTAACATTCACTACAGAGACCCAAGAAGACTCATAAATCCACAAAACCTACCCAACAACCACCAAACCCAACAAACAAGCAAATAAGGATGATGTGCATGACTATTCGAGGAAACAGAGAGTATGTATGTAGCTTGCAGAAGGAAAACACGTGTATATACGTGTTTGTCAAGCAAAAAACTACATATATGTTTCAAAAACAAAGCTAGGAAAGGGAGAGGGATGAAAAACTCAGACCCGGAGTGAAAAGAGGTTGTCAAGCAATGATACGACAAGAAACGCAATAGGAACAAGACCAATTCTAAGTAGAAAAACAATCCAAACCCCAAGAAAGAAGATTCAATCCCCAGTATGGTTGTCAATTCTGTTACAAGGAAGATCTCTCTATGGCTAGGGGTAAACCACAAGAGACAGAAATGACTGCATAAATCAACTCTATTCTCAAGTATGCTATATAAACGAATATTCTAGCAAGACAAGATAAAAGGCCTACCTCATATAGATGTTCGATGAAGTCCACCGTTGAGAACTTGACCCAAAGCAATATACCTACAACTAGTCCTCAACAACTAAGCAAAGCAAGCATACGGTGATAATAAATGATTTTAGCACATTCAATAACACAATCCATTAATAAACATGACAAATACGCCCATGTAATAATAATTCAAATATTTGCAAGATATCAATTGGACAGGAAAAGAGTATTTTTATCAATATATGATCAACAGAAGTGAAAATATTACAGACTTCTGTGTCGGCATGGTTCGGAACCGAGAAACTAAGTTCCTTCCAGCTAGGCCTCCATTATTTCAACCCTCCACCAAAGGAAAGCTCATATAAGAGAGACAATGAAGTTCTCAATCAATAAGGGAAGATCTTGGGGGTTGAACACTGTGTTCATACTTAAAGGAGAAAGGGATGTAGACTCAATATGAAGTAAATAATTTCTCTAGAGTAACTTTTCTCTCAAAGTTGAATTCTTTCTCCTTTTTTCCATAGCTAAGAATTGGCCCATTTATAGCCTTCAAATGGAATTCAAGGGCCGATTCAGAACGTTTCCAGTATATGTAAGGCCAAGGATAATAGATATATTGTCGTGACATGGAAACCCGACACCATTTTTCATTTTTGGGCAGAAATCTCGATGTATGCAGGTTGTAGTGGTGAAACCTACATATACGAATGTTGTATAGTAGGCAAGGTGCATACATGTGGAAAAAATGTATTTTTTAGCTCTGGACTTTTGTAAAAAGGGATGAAAAGTATGCATAGGGAAATGGAAAAAGGCCCTATGTGCAATATTGCATAGGGTGAGGCAAATCTTGCTATAACATAGATTTCACAACTTCTTCTAACATTTCCTCCAAACGTCGAATTTTCAAATTCGGTGGTCTCCAACACTGTGTTGTCAATAAATAATGTGACGACGTGTGGCCTCACTGACGAGCGACAAGTTTCATGTCACAATTGATCAATGATATCTACCAAAGGTATGGAACTGGATAACAGATGGTACGCTTAGAATAGGTCCATGTCACCCTAGGTGACGTCATCATGCCATGTCACCAACTGCACTTCGGTACTTCGTAACTCCGAGATTCGGAGGACTTCACACCTCCATACACTAATTCTCCTGAACGTCAAACTAAAGAGCCGGTCCATGTCACTCTAGGTGACGTCATTACATCATGGCACTTTGACACTCCGGAGCTTCGGGGTTCGAATGATTTTACAAGTTCTTCCAACAGTTCCCCTCAAACACCGAATTCTCAAACTTCTTAACCTTCTGGGGTCCACGAGGTATGGTTTTCATCAATCAAGGTGGTGACACATGGCTCCAATGTCGAGTGACATGTGTTGGATTACTATTGGTACAACATGGCCTATCAAAAGTACAAATCTAGATGACATGTGGCATTCTTAGAGTATTCCATGTCACCACAGGTGACGTCATCATGCCATGTCACAATTTAGGCTTCAGCGCTTCGTAACTCTGGGCTTCAGAGGATCCTTCAGCTTAACACAAAGTTTCTCTCGAACGCTGAGCTATCGAATAGTCCCTTCCCAGAGCTTCGAGACTTCAGAACTTTCCGCAGCATCACTTCCTAATTATTCCAAACTCCAAACTTTTGAACTGCGCTACTCCGAATTTTCAAGACTCCGACGCTTCAAGGCTTTGAACTTTGGCAATTTTCGGTGTTGATCACCCCACAACCCCCAAACTAACAAACCGCCAAAGCTCTACACAATTGATCTGCAGACACATGTCTTTGAGAACGAACGGTCTGGATGGGTTCCGGACTTCGGGACTTTGAGACTTTCTTCCACAACACCTTTAAAAATTTATGAATCCCAAACTTCTGAACAGGTCGATATACAAACATGTTTTTCCACTAATGGATGGTTCGGATCGGTTCTGGACTTCAAAAATTCGGGAAAAATTCCACTTTGCGCAAGACTCAACGGATTTCCCCAAACATCGAACTGCCGAACCACTTGAGGAAAATCCACAACCCTTCTTCTCTCGGGTGATCTATGGCTGAGAATTATTCCTTGACTTCGGAGAAAACTCTACTCCACACAACCAAAAACAAACCTTCCTGAACTGTCGAAACATTTAAGGGGAATTTACGACCCTCCTTCTCCCGGGTGATCTAAGGCTGAGAATCACTCCTGGACTTCGAAACTTCGGGCTTCAGCCCCTTTTCTTGACATAACTTGAAACTCACCGAAGTAACGAAGTCTGAAGGACTTGGGGTTATCTGTCGTGCTCCTTTCTCAGATCTAATGACTGTGAAGGGTCTTCCTTCTTCCGAACAGATACAACGACTTAAATTTAAACTTTGTGCCCCAATACCATGGTTGTGGTGGTTTATCCAACTGCTATACCTCCTAAGCTTCAAAACATAGTCCACGTGTTCTCTCAACGCCCTTCTGGCACTCGTGAATTCTTAGAAACTTAAATTTTTTCCATTTCGACAACAATTCATTCTAAAACTTTTGCTTCAATTTCCACTTACACGACCCATCCAAGTTCAATGTTGAAACTTGGGGCTATGAGGTACTCATGGGTTAAGGGTGAAACATATCCAAAGAATATATATATCATGGGTTAATGATGAAGCGTATCCAAAGAATATATATATAGGAATATTATACCATAATTAAATGTGTGTTAAACTATTTAGGTGAATTACAAACTTTGGGTCATATGTGTGTGACATTTAATTGGAGAAAAGGTATATGCATAAGGAAATGACAATAATATCATTCATTGCATTCTTGAGTTCAAAATACATGTATTATTGAATTAACTTAGAGTTACTTTAAATGTATTATTGAATTAACTTAGAGTTACTTTATAGTAACGAAGGTTTTCAACTAGCCAACTAAATTAATGAAAATTCTTTTCATTGAGAACTTTCTTGTAAATTTTAGGTTGTTGGTGTTCATTTTAGAAATTTAGAATTTCATTTTAATTAATGTAGTCACATATAGTCAAATTTGTTAGTTTTGTTATTATCATAAAGTTTAATTGTCGAACTCTCTTTATTTATTGATGTATAACTTATGTTTTATTTAATTTATTGTTATAGAAATTTTCACCACAATTAATCATCAAGTTTAATTTTAGTTGCCATCGTAGAAAATCCAATCGATTTTCAAATTTACTTTTGTAAATTAGTTTATCTTGATATTGTCATGTGATTTTGATTTAATTTTCATAATAGATAGAATTAGCAAGAATTTGGGAATTTACTTTTGTCTCTAATCATATGCATAACATACACACATTATCTACGTCAAGGAACACAACATCCTTCAGAATATCCTTTCATATTGGTTTGAGTGAAATGTCCATGCATCCCTAGTGACATTCTAGATAATTAACTTATATTTAAGGATTACATAGTGGTTGAGTGACAAGGAGATAATACCCTAGTGGATAAGTTAGTTTTGAGGTATAGGGGTCTAAGAAACTATTATCAATATTTAGATTCTTTATATTTTGGGCATAATCATGTGAGATATTATAGGAGTTAAAGTTTATTCCATTTTACTCTATATGTAATACAAGTGAACCAGTATAGATACTTAATCAACATCACTAGAAATCCCTAAACAAATGCATTTAGATGTGATAGATATAAAACAAGCTTACACTTGTACCTAGAGCATAGAACCCTTGTTGTTGAGTTATGAACTATTCTGTATTATAGGTAGAACTAGGTATTTCCACTTTTATTTTGCAAACCTAGAGTATGTGTAGGGGGATTAGTTCAGATCATGTTCCCCTTAGTGACCATCAGAGTCATGAGAAGTTTCCTTGTGAAGTGTAGACTCTAAAGAGCCAAGTTAATGAGCAATCCTCCTAAATCCAAGAAATTAAGGGTTTGTTAGAGTCCTTTAGATCCAATATGGAGAATTAGGGTATGATATCATTACACAAAGAAAAATCCAGTTAGAAGGAGCCCCTTAAGTGTCGCAAATTGGGTTATGAATTAAGGAAGTAGAAGGTTCCCAATTTCAATGGGATCATCAAAAGAGGTAATGAGGCCAAATACTAGTTTGTAAACATTGAAATTCACATGATTTTGTATGATTTCAACCCTTTGGAAAGGCCAATTGATCGAGGATACAAAATTGTGGTGGGACCATCCCAAGAGAAAGGAAAAAGTGGATGAGGAGCAACTAAGTTGGGTTTGGTTTACATGTCACTTGAGGAAAAGTAACTAGGTGGCATATAGTACTAAAAGAAAGAATATGAGTATTACTCACTCAAGTAGGGAAATATGATTGAACAAAATTTTGTAGAACTAGACAAATATGCCCTTGGACTTAGTGAATAATCCCAAGATGGGAGATTTATTGGAGGACTGATGGGAGATTTATTGGAGGACCATGTTAAAGATAAAGTCAGAACATTCATGTTGAAGACTTTGTTAGAAGTACTAATGTAGCGGACTAGACTATGTGGAGTTGATTCGTGATGGAAGAAGGAGTTGAGTGACAAATTGAATCAAAGGATAAGTAACAATAATACTTGGAGAAGGAATTATGATCAGTAGAGTTTCAATCCAATCTAGTTGCTTGAGTCAAGGAAAGAAGACAAACCTCTTGGAAATATAGGGCTAGTGCAAATTTCGAGAATCAAATGTTTTGGATGTGGATAATATGAGTGCAAATCATACAAATGATCAAAAAGGAAGAACCAGACCAAAGGATATGTGAACCATTTGTAACCTAAGGAAACAATGTCAGATGGAGTAAAATGAAATATTTATGTAGAAGTGGACAGTTGGTAGGTAGAGTATCATGACTCCCTCATCAACACTAGAGATATTATTTCCAACCAACCCTTCACCTTATTAATATACATAGGAAGTACCCATGGTTTCATATCTCTTACAATGGTGGCTTAACGTAAGCGAAGCAACAAGAAGATCTAGGAACATTGAAATTTATAGATGGAAAATGGTGCTAATAAATGGATCATCCAAACAATTTTGGATGCATGGTAGACTTGGGAGGATGGAGTAGTGGAATATTATAATGATCTAATGATATAGTTTGCCTTGGGATCTAATGATGGAATAATAGGATAAAACTAGTTTGAACTACACAAGGCTTAGGTAAACTATTATGAGAATAAGATTGAATTTGTGGATGATGAGGGGATGATTAAAAGCATCATAGGATAAAATACTCTCGTAATTAGTTAGAAAAATATTGGCCATGCAATCCAAGTTAATATTAGGAAAGGGGATGTAAAGGATGCCTCATTCATTTCATTGAATTCATAGAGGAAACATGCATAGAGGCAGGATAGTTTTCCATAATCAAATAATTTTTGGATGTATTCCTAGAAGAATTGTTGAGGTTGTCACCAACCATAAAGGTGAAATATAAGACATATCTAATGCCCAAAGAAAATTCTATATCAAATGCACCTTAAAAATTGGGAACAAATGAGTTGGGTAAGCTTAAGATGTAACTACAATAATTGTTGGATAAATGATTCCCAAGCCTTAGTTCCTCACCTTGGGGAGATCTCGAGTTGTTTTTCAAGAAGAAAGATGTAACATTTTGAATGTTCATTGATTATACAATGTAAAATAAGGTAACAATAAATAAAATATATCCTTTAATAAAGATCAATGATCTATTTGATCATTGCAAGGGAGAAAATGCATTCTCCAACTTGGATTTAATATCATATTATCACCAAATTAGGGTTGACAAAGTTGGCATACTAAAGACTATATTAAGAAACCAATATGGACATTATGAGTTATTGGTCCCACCTCTTTCATTTACAAATTTCCCCACAGTATTCATGAGGATGATGAATGATGTATTTCAAAAATATATTGACAAATTTGTCTTGGTATTCATTGATGACATCTTGGTATGTTCTAAGAAGAAGGAGGAACATCAAGATCACATTCAATTAGTGCTACATAAGTTTCAAGAGCACCAATTGTATGCTAAGTTGAGTAAGTGTGAATTCCTTAGGAATGTGATTTAGTATCTTGGGAACATATCAGAAGAAGAACTAAAGGTGGACCCAAAGAACATAGAAGCTATATGTAGTTGGCGAGCACCAAGGAATGTAGTTGAGGTCAAATTTGTTTGGAGGTTGGAAAACTACTATTGAAGGTTTGTTGAAGGTTTCTCAAGGATTGTGGGCCCATTGTCATATTTGTAGGGTAAGGGAGTTAAGTTCCTATATGAAATACTTCACAAAGAAATATTTTAGGAACTTACTAAGATCCTCACGTCTACACATGTGTTAATACTTATTGATTTTGACAAGGATTTCTTGGTATGAATCAAATTAAAAAATGAAGGAATTGGTGGATTACTCATGAAAAAAGGAAGGGTACTAATATATGAGTTAAGGAAGTTGAATGTCCATTAACAAAATTATAGAGCTCTTTTCAATATTACATGCCTTAAAGACATTGAGATACTACTTACTCGGCAAGAAATTTCAACTATGTATAGATAATGAAAGATAGAAATACTTGTAGACTCAGCCACAGTTACAAGCCAGGTAGCGGCGTAGGGTGGAAAGTTTTAGTAGATATGACTATGAATTGCTACATATAAAAGGAAATGAAAATTTAATGGTAGATTCCTTGAGCCGGAGACAAGATACATGTGAAATATCACATGCTTAGTTAAACTTAGGAGTGGTAACCAAGACATGATCTTAGGAGGATAAATAGTATTAGTAAGTATTCCAAGAATTGTTAAGGAGGAATGATTGGATAGGAAAATAAGTTAGAAAGTACAATGATTATCATTTAGATGAAGATGAGATGTTTCTTTGGAGGAATTTTTTTTTTTACTACACCATAAGTGTTGGATTACTGAGAGGGGGGGTGAATTAGTAATAGAGCAATTTAATCCTTTTTAACCTTATAATCCAAGTGTTATATCAATAAAGAATTATCATCCAATAACTTTAGAGTAAATAAGCAATGAACAAATGAAAAAACACACACATACACAATACACCAATGTTTTACGTGGAAAACCAAATTGGGAGAAAACCACGGAATGTTTTTTCTTATATGTCTTGAAGAATTACATTCATTGGAAGCACCAACTTCCTTTGTTTTCCAGTTGCAACTGTAAGGAGTCTCCAACCCCCTAGTTTCTCAGGCTACAACCTGAGGGAAGCTCCAACTCCCCAATTCTCTGGCTACAACCAAAAGG
>SNQJ01S0062970.1:22111-32146 GCA_010110895.2 Picea sitchensis | reverse complement strand
GCGGGAAGGGATTATTATCTTATATTGGCAGCAGTCGTGTCTCCTTTGAACATATCACAAAGTTATTGAGTCCATTTGTCATCAAAATTTTGGGTTTAGCATGGCCTTAGGAATTTGATCTCATTAGAGATTCTTCTCTACCGATTGGTTACTCTTCCAGTCCCTATGGATAATTTCATTGATGCCTCCTGCATCTCACGGTTTCATCATTGAGTCTATGCTACCAGAGTCTTCCATATGTCTCATGCTCTTGTTCAAAGGAAGTTTATCAACCTGTGTCGGTCATTCCTCAGAACTCTTGACTTTGCATGTCGGTCATACCCTCAGTTTGTCTCAGATTCACATGATATTGTAGTCCTATCATGCACCCTGGTTCTACTTTCATCATTGGTAGGTAACCTTGAACCCAACAGTCAACATTTCATCATTGGTCATTGACTGGGTGGTTTCCCTTGTGTTTGACGACAATACATCTATTCATACATTGGGATTCGTGCAGTGTCTTGGATGCCATTATCCTTATTGGTGGTTTCCTCGCCTTTGTCAACAGTTTTCCTCATTGGATTCTATTCAGAGGGTTTTTTTTCGTGTACCGCTTGCACTTGGAACATGCAAAAGATGCACAGGGTTGTTGGTTCGTGAACATGTTCTTCGTCTGATTTCCTCCAAATCATGAAGCTCATGCTTTGTACCTTGTGTTGAATGATGAGAGATGCCTTAATTCTCTCCTTTCAGTGGGTCTTATTCCATCAACTTCAACTCATCTATTCTAGAAATGAGATCTAGAGTCTTATGAGTACCTTGAGGCTTCTATTCATTAGTGGCAGGTTCTCTCGCCATCGACAGTTGGGAATACATCAAACTCTCCTGATTGATGCATTATTCAAATGTTTGACCTCGACTCCTTTATTCACGCTTGTAAGAATGTACTCAGTGCCCTGATACCTACTTTCATTATTGGTAGGTTGTCTTGCATTTGTTAACGGTATACCTCAATGATCGGTAATCAAACGATGTATCATTATGTTCAACCTCAACTCCTTTATTCACATGATGTAGACTTGCACCTTTGGTAGATTGTGTATAAGACTTGAAGACATCAGTATGTGGCCACAACTTTCCTGAGCTGTTGTTTCATTTTCATTGGACTAGCACCTATATGACTTCAGTGATCATGGGAGATCAGTTTGTACTCCATTGTATACAGTTATCTTCAGATTGATTTTGAGACTAGTTCTCCTGGGACTTGTTCGTGACTATGATAGCCTTTGGCATATAACCACTTTTTTATTTTCCTATTCATGGCCACATACAATTGTTTGTTATATTTTCACATGGATCTGTAGTGTAATTCAAATTGGCAACCATGTATGCAAAGTCAGTTCAGAATGTAATGAGCAACTAGTTCTTCAAGGTGGTTCCCCATCACTCCACTTCTAGGTTTTTATAATGTATTTTGGACATCACAGATACTCCTCTGACCTCACACATTAGGGGGCATCTGTTATAGAAAGATTTGCCTCACCTTATGTAATATTTCACAGAGGCCCTTTTTCTGTTTCCCTATGCATACTTTTCATCCCTTTTTGCAAAAGTACAGAGCTAAAAAATACATTTTTTTCCACATGTATGCACCTTGCGTACTATACATCATGCATATACACAGGATGCACCACTACAGCCCGTGTACATTGGGATTTGTTCCCAAAAATGAAAAATAGTGTTGGGTTTCCATGTCATGACAAGAGATCTATTATCCTTGGCCTTCCATATACTAGAAACATTCCAACTCGGCCCTTCAGTTCCATTTGAAGGCTTTAAATGGTCCAATTCCGAGCTATGGAAAAAAGGAAAAAGAATTCAACTTTGAGATCAAAGTTACTTTGGAGAAATTATTTACTTCATATTGAGTCTGCATCCCTTTGTCCTTTAAGTCTGAACACAGTGTTCAACCCCTAAGATCTTCCCTTATTAATTGAGAACTTCATTTTCTCTCTTCTATGAGCTTGCCTTTGGTGGAGGATTGAAGTGGTGGAGGCCTAGTTGGAGGGAACTTAGTTTCTTGGTTTCAAACTGTGTCGACATGAAAGTCTGTAATATTTTCACTTTTGTTGATCATATATTAATAGAAATACTATTTTCCCATCTAATTGACATCTTGCAAATATTTGAATTATTATTCAATGGGCGTATTTGTCGTGTTTATTAATGAATTGTGCTATTGAATGTGATAACATCATTTATTATCACCATATTATTGATTTTCTTGGTTGTTGAAGACTGGTTGTAGGTATATTGCTTTGGTTCAAGTGCTCAATGATGGACTTCATTGAACGTCTGGACAAGGTAGGCCTTTTATCTTGTCTTTCTAGCATATTCGTTTATATAGCATACTTGAGAATAGAGTTGATTTCTGCAGTCATTTCCTTCTGTTTTGGTTTACCCTTAGCTATAGAGAGATTTTACTCATAACAATCTATCGAAGTCCAAAGTTTCGAAGTCAAGAAGAACGGAATGACATGGCCACTGACGTCACCTAGGGTGACGTGGGAACACTAGATGATTTCTGCGTATCATCGTTTTTCAAGCATTTCAAAGAATGTTTGGGCCAATTGGAACATGATACGTGGCACCTATCATATACGACCACATTTCCACTCCTTATTTTTCTTCCACGTAGCACCCTTGGGTGCGTGGTTGGTGACAAAGACTTCAAGAGTTCACCAATTCGGAAATCCGGGAGGCAGCATAGGATGGAGCCTCAGAACCCCTGAAGCCTAGAGTCTCAGAGCTCCTTCTAACTGTAGACCTAAATAAAGAATGAGGATCGTCGACCAATGTGTCCTCCAAGTATTCATAAATTCAACATTTGGGAGATTAGAGGTGTGCAGGAGCAAAGTTCTCCAAAGCTCAAAATTCTGAAGTCACGGAACATGGAAGTGAGGTGGCATGTTGATGTCACCTAGGGTGATGTGTAAAACCGTAAGCATGCCACATGTCCATCTGTTTCATGTGTTTGACAAGTCATTTGTGCCAATGAGAATCTGGCATGCGTCAATAGTTGATTGGGCCACGTGCCACCTTTGCATTGTTGACACATAGTACCTCGAGTGCACTAAACTAAGTGAATTCCAGAAGTTCGAGGGGGGGGTTTGGTATTTGGGGAAACCAAAGTATGAAGTTTTTAGAACTTTTGAAGTGTGAATCTCCGAAGAGACAGTCTGGGATTTCATTGGTTCGAAGTTCAGGAGAAATCATTGAGGAAGTGTAAGAAAAATCTGGAGCCCAAAAGTCTCAAAGCTCCAGATAAGCACCTATCACTTAGGGTCTGGTTATAGCCCAAGGTCACATGGGTTTTGGGATAAAAATAAGGGGGCTAATGCCCAAAAATAATTTTAAAGAAATAAAAGGGCTTAGGAAGGAAGATTGTGGGGTTTTGATTGTTCGGACCTACGTCAAAAGAGATAAAGAAGGTCTGTGAACCTTATGAGTGGATCCAACAAAGGTCCAAGAGCTATGTTGGCTCTAAAAAAGAAAAATAATTGCACAAGGATTGCATCATTGAAAAAGACAATTTTCAATTGTTCATAACTTTTTTCTCAGGACTTAGAATTGAGCAAGGAAAAAGTCAATGGAAAGGTATTGGAAAGAGGATTCTAGGTATTCCATAATAATTAATTATTGAGCAACTTAGATAACATGAATTCAGAAAGAATATGTCTGGTGAACATAAAAGGAAAATTGTGCCTATGTTACCAAAATGGTATATTGTGGTTCTAGATAACATAATCATTGTATGCATGTTTTCATATGTAATGATTATATGTAAAACTATAAATTGCTAGAGATGTCTATAGATAGAAGAAAGAAGGACAATGACAGTTCTTCATTTTACATATGGGATCTTTAATAAATTATTGGATTAGATGTTGGGTTCAATAAGAAACATGGATAATCCTACTGAAATTCTTGTTTGGGGGAGATAATCCAGATTCATATGGAAGATGATTGCTTGAGGAAGCTACCAACTGAAGATGTCTATACTCAGTGAGTAAGATGGAAGACTTCTATGAAACTCTACTTTGGGAAAATATTTCAAGATGACAAATATGCATACCATTTGGGGATGTAGAGTAAAAGAGTTTGGATATGATATCAAGAAGGGATAGAGGTACTCGAGACAAGGGTTGATCCAGAATTGGATCTCGGGACCAAAATGGGTCCAGGAAGGCCTAAAAATCAAATTTCTCATAATGGCTTCAAATTGGATGTGTGCATTGGCATCGTCGATACAAACCCAACGTGACTTGAAAGGGCTCAAACATACATTGTATGCGAAAGATATCACGGTCTGTTCATTTTGTCAAAAGGAAAAAAAAAATGTTGACTGTACAATCCGTACAGTGGTGATGTGGCAGCTGACTATACAGGTCATACAAACGACATGGCAGGGTGCATTGGCACTGACTAGGCAGGTACAAGTGGATGAGTCAGGGTGTGACATGTGGCACCACTGCAAGGGTGAAACATATCATAGGCTGATGTGGCAAGGCTGTACGACAAGTGGCAGCTGCCTGACATGGTAGGTGTGATGGATGTTGATTGGGCAGACACGTGTTGATAGCTGGACGAATCGGTGCTTGACATGTGGCAGTTTTTTGGTAGGTGGTAAGTTGCCACGTGGCCCAGTCATGGGATGCCATGTGGCACCCATTTATTGGTTCGTTGTATTGGAAAAAGTTGGAGGGTCCATGGGGGTCGAACCCGTGATCTCCATGAGTGCTAAACTCTTCATGTAGGCCAGGCTACCAGCTCGCCTACCTGGTGGTTCTTAACCATATGGAACAAAGTTTAATTTTAAGTTTGATGCTATGAAGTTTTGGGTGGAGAAAGGGCTAGGGCCTATTCCTAGGCTCCAACGAAAACATGTGACTGTTGCAATAAGACCTTACTCTATTTTGGGTGTGCATTTATGGTATATGCTCCAGCCCTGGATCCCAGTCATATAACCACTCCATAGGACCCGACTTTGTATCATTGTTGGCGTAGATAAGGGGTTATCCTCGATCGGTCGGGATATATCACCGACCAAGGGCGTAACCAAAGGCCGATGACCAGGGGGATAAGGAATGGTGTGCATGGAGCATAGAGGATAGGGCCATATGGCCACTGCACAAGACAAGAGGTCGCGAGCTAAGGGATAAGGGGACAACGCATGGCACAGGGCACATGGAGCGTGCCAGGTGACCAGGATCTTGCAACAAAGGGGTTGCGCCCAGAATTTATTCCTAAAGTGGGTTTTATACCATATGATATGATTTTTTAGTGATTTTCTCAGTAGTTTTGAGAGATTTTGGCCAATATTGGGGGATAGTGGGCCCTTTTTGAGGCTAGATCTCGAGGAGAATTTGGGAGGTTGTTACCCACTTCAAGTCTATATAAAACATAGGTTATTGAATCCATGGAGGGGGTTCATAATAGACAAATTCTAAATAATTTTTGAGCCAAATCCATTTTTATGCAGGGAAGCCATTGAGGAGAGCACCTTTGCGGGCCATTTCTGGGAGCTCCATTCATCCAATTTCAGTGCCGTCAGTTTTTTTGGGTTATTGAGATTTTGTAGAACAAGACCAAATCAATTTGTAACCTTTTTTGCACTGTTATGATTTACTTTTAAAGATTTTAACAGAAATAAGAAAACCTCACCCACTGAGACAAAGGCCCGGAGATGTAGGTGAGATTGTCGAACTTTGTTATCATATTGTTGTTATGGTTTGTTGTTCTTCATGCTTATGTTCATATATGTATATTTCTGAATGTCTACTATGTTTCCTCTTTAATTCTTCCTTCTTTCATCAGTTTCCTAAATGGTTAATTAACACATGCTTAATAACTCAACCATTGTCGTTTAAAAGATCCATTCGGATCAAGTGGTATCAGAGCCAGGTTGACGGTTGGTTTTTGAGTTTGCATGATTACCAGGGAAAAGTTGAATCATGGTGAAGGCGAGCTTGTTGAAGAGGATCCTGAGATTATATTGAGAAAGAGAACTTCTCAAAGCGAGAACATGGCATCGGAAGAGGGACTTTATCATGGTGAGAAAGAGTTTCGAAAAACTTTCTTCGCCATGTTAGAGATGATAAAGGTTCTATATGAGGATTACTTGGAATGGAAGAGAGTGGTTCTAGGTGAATATTCAAAGGTTAAAAGTGAATAAGGAGAGGATCCTCCTCAAATTACACCTTCACCTCCTTCTTCTCCATCTTCTTCTTCTTCAAGTTCAAGTTCTAAATCCACTGCAAGAAAAAATGTCCATAAACATAAACATGAAATGCCTTTACTCAAGCTTGATGTAAAATTTGAATTACCCATCTATGATTGTGAATTCAATGCAGAGAGACTTGATAATTGGGTCAAAGAGATGGAGTTTTATTGCAGTGTGCAACACATAGAGGATGAGGAAACTCAAATCAAGTTGGCATGGCTTAGACTTGTAGGCACAACACTCATCTGGTGGCAAAGCAAGTTGCAAAATGATACACAACAAGTGGGTAATGTATTTCAATCATGGAATTTTTTTTTTCTGCACTTAGAAAGCAATTATGTCCTTTGGGTTATAAAGAGAAAGCTTTAATTGAATGGCAAGATATTAAACTAAGAAAGGGACAAACCGTGCAAGAATACACTGATGGATTTCGTAAAATGGCATTGATGTTAGATATTCCTTTACATACCCAAGAAACTCTTATGAAGTATATAGGAGGTTTACCTGCACATATTTGAAACATTGTATTCATGTTTGGACCTACTAATCTTGATGAGGTTTTTGTTCAAGCGACATACATTGAAGTAGGGAAAACAATGGTTGATGTATCAGGGTAATTGTCTTCAAGGAAATAGGACAAAAGGAAGTGGAATGGAAAGAAGGAAAATTCGGTGGCCAGAAAGGAAGAGAAGACTTCTTGCAAGAATTGCAAGAAAGAAGGGAATGATGAGGAACATTGTTGGCAATTGCATCCCGAGAAGAGACCAAAGTGGTTCAAAAGGAAAGGGAGGCAAACAGTTGCAACAACTATTACACATCAAAATTACTCACTTTGATAGTGTCGCAAGTGTCGTCATTACAAGTGTCACAAGTGTCGCTTTTTGCTCACAAGTGTCGCAAGTGTCAGGGAGGCATACTGCCATGATGCCTATGTCGTGCCTATAATGACATGAGAAGGACACTTAAAACACCTCAAACATTTGATTTGGAAGAGAAGATATGAGTTAGCAGGCTCATGAACCTTTTTCCATCTGAAAGCACCTCAAAAACTGAGTTTTGGAGGAGAGCACTCCCCTATACCTCTTCTCGGAGCACCAACGCTCCCCCTTACACTGTCAGGGAGCGTTATAAAGCTCCTTTGTCCCTTTTGAGGGAGAGATATATATTTTGAGAGCACTGGTGCCCCCCTAAATCCTACTAGGGAGCACTATAATGCTCTGATGGTCCTTTTGAGGGAGTGCTACCTATTTTGGGCAGTAGTTGAGTTGTTGAGATGAATGGGGGAAGCATATTTTCATTATTGGAAGGCAGTTGAGCTATATTTTCATTATTGGAAGGTAGTTGAGCTCGAATCCCTAGTCCAGCCATGATCCTAGGGTAGATCCTCAACTAAAGGAGGAAAATCCTCAACTTCCCCAAGGATATCTCAAGTGGTTAAAGCCTCTCCAAGGCTATATAAGAAAGCTTTATAATGGTGAAAGGGGACTGGAAATGGAGAATTACACCAAACTTATGATCTCATAAGTGGTGCTGGAAGAGGAATAATTGTTTGTATGAAACCTATGATCTCATAGGAAACACACAGTCAGCCAAAGGAAGAGTGATCAGTGAAGCTACTATCATCCAGGTTGTGGATCTTTCGAGCAAGGGTTAGACGAAGGGGACTTGACGAAGCTGTCGCATTCGCATCTACGATTGTAAGTAATGTTGTTGTTATTCTCATTAATATGACACACTTGGACTATTTCTTTCTAGTTTGTGTCTGATGTTACATGAACTTATCATTGATAGATAGATCTATTTTTAAGCTAATATTAATAGAGTAGGAAGTGGTCGTATCTTGTTTGTCTATAGGACTCAGCGAGGAGCAAAGGATCATAGCTCAACTCGGAGCGTGCAGGGACATACGTCGATAAAGAGGTACTTTTGTTCTCCTTCCTTCTCATGTGTTAGTTTGTATAGATTTGAAAGGAAGTCAGTGTCCATGTTAAGCATTTTCTGTCTTAGATTTAAGGTCAATCTCTTTGAGGCAATCTACCTGTCCGCAGGGAGATTTTCCTACAACAGAAACTGGCGACTCCACTGGAGATCAATCAAAACTTTCTTAGTTTTTTTTTTACTCATAGGCCTTGTCTTACCTTTTGTTTTCTTAGGCCTGGTTCACCCCTTTATATCTGATTTCATTTGCTGATTGACTCTTCAATCCATCACACTCAGCCTGATTGTCAAAATTTGACTGAATTTTGGGTTTTTTGGACTTTTTTCTGAGCTTTAGGACTCCAACGCTCCCGTGCCTTGTTAGAAGAGCACCAATTCTCTCTTAATCTATTAGACAGAGCTTTATAATTCTCTGGTAGTCTTTATACAGAGCGCCAACCCTTTTTTGCCCAAAATCTCTTCAAAAATTGCAATTTTTGGAGGTCCAAACCCTGTTTTTTGATTTGCTGAGCTGCTCTGTGATTCATGATTCCTCCTTTGACCTTTGACATTCTTCCTCCTGAGAAGTAAACACCTTTTTTTTCATATTTCATGCCCTTTTTCATTATTTTTGAGTTTTTTGTTGTTCAGAGCCTGAAATTAATCTGTTGCTTTCTTCTCTCCTATTGGACTGAGAGGGAACTCTAGTGAAGGACATTTGAAGTCTGTAACTCTTATCATTTAGTTCTTTGAGGTCATCTGATCCAATCTCTTTCTCCTTCCTTTTGAATTTTTGGTTTTCTTTCTCTTGTTTGATTGCAAAAGGGTGTGTTGTTTGTGTGAAAGCTGCGTTTTCTTGTCCAAATCTCCTTGATCTGAAAGAGTAGTTGGCAGGAGAAATTTTGCATTGAATTGATTATCATTCGTATACAAACAACAAAAGTACATCTTAGTGATTAGTTTGCATTTTTGAAATGTTGTAGCATCATATTGGATTTGATTGAGAACAAAAATTGATTGAGGGCATTCCTTATCAAGTGTTTGATAGTGAATACGACTCTTCCTCTTTCCCTTAAATAGGTATTCATTGAAAAGAAATGATTGCTTATCATATTTCATGCATATTTTTGGTAATTGAGTCATCATTCCATCAATTTCACTCTTGTACACCCTCTGAGTAAACAACAACCATTAAAATCAACGCTTAACTAAAATTTATCATACTTTTTACATCTTTGTTAGCAAACCTACATTAGTTTAAGGTGTAGGGCTTTGGAATAGGTTGAAAGGAAAAATTTCCAAAGATATCAAACAAACTTAGTATCTTGTAGTAGGGAGTGTTAAATTCCATTTGCAACAACTTGTCCTGGGAAGACCTTCTCACACAAGGGTCAAGCACGAGGTTGCATTGATATTGGCAGAGTTACTCACCCTGCTTTGTTGATATCAGTGTAGAGATTGCACGTATTATGGGGATCACTCAGAGGTATACCCACAATGATGAGTGGAAGTATTTTGAGTTGATTTCGGGCTAGATACCCTGCTCTTGCATGTGGATTGGACTGTCGACTGTCCCTCGAGGATTTATTGTTGTTGGTGGTAACCTTAGTGGCCTATATTTCTAGGTTCTTACACAAGGTGACTGTGAAGGGGAAAGTCTTCACGGTACCTGGAACATATGTTGGTCAAACTCACTCGGGCTCCTTGGAGGTAAAATCCAAAATTACTGCGTGGAAGCTTGCACCAAGGTGTAAGTCCGTTAAGCAGGTCACCAATGTAACTGATCCACCCGCTCTATCCCCACCCCTTCCTATTTTGATCTCGCGACGTTGGATTTCATCACCAACTAGTGG